>PVJS01002893.1:40954-67191 GCA_004027185.1 Glis glis | reverse complement strand
TTCGGTTCATTCCTTGTATATATTTCTTTTACTCCTCTCTCTTTCTCTCTCTTGTGTGTGTGTGTGTGTGTGTGTGTGTGTGTGTGTGTGTGTGTGTCTGGAGATAGAACATCAGTTGGCAACATTTGCATATTCCACATTTAGGGAGAGAGCAGCGATCCAGGAAATTTTCAACTCTTTTTATTTTTTATTTTTTTTTTTGCGGTACGGGGGATTGAACCTAGAGGCATTCTACTTCCGTGCTACACCCCAGCCCTATTTTTTATTCTTTGTTGTTTTCGGTTTTTTTTTATGGTACTGGGTATTGAACCCAGGGACCTGAGCATGTTAGGCAGGTGCTCTACCACTGAGCTACACCACCAACCTATTTTTTATTCTTTATTTTGAAACAGGGTCTCACTAAGTTGCAGAGGGCCTCAGTAGGTAGTTGAGGTTGGCTGCGGACCTATGATCCTCCTATCTCACCAACTCTTTTTTTTTTTTTTGCGGTACCGGGGATTGAACCCAGGGGCGTTCTACCTCCGCACTACGCCCCCGGCCCTATTTTTTATACTTTATTTTGAAACCGGGTCTCACGAAGTTGCGGAGGGCCTCACTAGGTAGAGAGAAAGAGAGAGAGAGACAGGGAGAGAGAAAGAGAGAGAGAGAGAGAACGCTCGCATGCACGCGCATGCGCAAGCTGAGGCTGGCGGCGAACCCGGATCCTCCGGTCTCCGCCTCCCAAAGTACTGGGATTACAAGCGTGCGCCACCACGCCCGGCCACCAACTCTTAAGTTTAATACTGATCCTTGGCAAAAAACTGTACCGAACTATAAACTTGTGTGCAACGTGTAGAAAGTTAATGTATTTGTGGGTCATGAGACATCAACCAGCTTCCCCCAAGAAGCAGTCAAGCGAAAGGACTCTGTTTTCTTTCTGGTTATAACATACCGGGTTGGTCCACTGAAGTTTGTGTTCCCGAGAGTGCACCACTGGTGGCCTGGGGATGGTTTTAGGTGGCACGTGGTTTCCCCATTGAAGCTGCTCACTGGACACTGATGGACACTGGGTATTTACTCTTTTTTTTTTTTTCAGTACCGGGGATTGAACCCCGGGGCGTTCTACCTCTGCGCTATGCCCCCGGCCCTATTTTTTATACTTTATTTTGAGACCAGGTCTCACGAAGTTGCGGAGGGCCTCACTAAGGAGAGAGAGAGAGAGAGAGAGAGAGAGAGAGAGAGAGCGCACGCGCACGCGTGCTTGAGCTGAGGCTGGCCGCGAACCCAGATCCTCCCGTCTCCGCCTCCCAAAGTACTGGGATTACAAGCGTGCGCCACCACACCCGTCCTGGGTATTTACTCTTAATGCTCAGAAGGTGCACTCGCTCATCCTCGTGTAGGCCCTCTGGCCATTTTCCTCTGCCCTTCTTTCTATCTATGGTAAGATAATACCGCAGCTCACCCACAGTGGCTCTTTGTAGCCTCAGCCCCATCTGCCAGCTCTTTTCTGCCCTTAGCCTCCCTACTCTTAACTCTCCAAGCATCCCCTCCTGAGCGCTCACCCCGGCCACAGGCTAATTTCGTAGTGTCAGTCCCCTCACCATGGCTGGTTGCATCTGCACTAAGACATACCCAATCTTGGTGGCGAAATTCATTTCTCCTTTGGCCTATCTTGGTGTTTCATAGCCGTCCACCCCAGGCTCCTTCGTCCTCTTGGTCTGCATGATTTCATCCTCAGAGTCGCATCCCTGACCTGCATAATATTCTCAGATTTCTTTATTTTATTTTATTTTATTTTATTATTATTTTATTTTTATTTTTTTGTGGTACTGGAGATTGAACCAAGGGGCATTACTACCTCTGAACAATACCTCTAGCCCTAGTTTTTATTCTTTATTTTGAAACAGGGTCTCACTAAGTTGCAGAGGGCCTCACTAAGTAGCTGAGTCTGGCCACAAACCCTGATCCTCCGGTCTCAGCCTCCCGAGTACTGGGATGACAAGCGTGCACCACCATGCCTGGCTCTTTTTTTTTAAAAAATATATATATACTTTTACTGGTGTATTTGTAATCACACATCATAATGAGGTTCAGAGTGATAGGGGCATAGGTGCGCACAGAACCCCAGTTAATGGCAATCCTCACGAATATAAGTGATAATAAATGTTGGCGAGGGTATGGGAAATAGGAACTCTTCTACACTATTGGTGGGATTGCAAATGAGTACAGCCGCTATGGAGATCTGTGTGGAGGTTCCTTAAAAACCAGGAATGGGCTGGGCATGGTGGCGCACGCTTGTAATCCCAGTACTTGGGAGGCAGAGACCGGAGGATCCAAGTTCGCGGCCAGCATCAGCTACTTAGGCCCTCTGCAACTTTGTGAGACCCGGTTTCAAAATAAAGTATAAAAAATAGGACTGGGGGTGTAGCTCGGAGGTAGAACACCCCTGGGTTCAATCCCCGGAACCGCAAAAAAAACCAACCAGGAATGGAAGCACCATGTGACCCAGCTATACCACTCCTCAGTATCTTTCCCAAAGAATTAGCTAGAATACTATAGGGATACATGCAGACAATGTTTATAGCAGCACAATTCACTTTTTTTTTTGTGGTACTGGGGATTGAACCCAGGGACATTCTACCTCAGAGCTACTCCCCCAGACCAACTTTTTAATTCTTTATTTTGAAACAGGGTGTCACTAAGTTGCAGAGGGCCTCACTAAGTAGCTGAGGCTGGCCACGAACCCGGATCCTCTGGTCTCATCCTCCCAAGTACTGGGATTACAAGCATGCGCCACCACGCCCGGCTATAGCAGCACAATTCACAGTAGCCAAATTATGGAACCCAACCCAGGTGTCCGTGAACAGATGAAGAGATAAAGAATGTATAGTACATATACACACAATAGAATTTTACTCGGCCATAAAGAACAATGGAATGATGTCGTGTGCAGGAAATGGATGGAGCTAGAGAATATTCTCAGATTTCATATCCCCAGATGCCACAGCCAACTGGCCCAGCACCTCCCTCACTCCTGCCCAGGTTGGACAGCCTGTGGCCCTGCTCTCTCTCCTCCTTTAGTTTTCCTAGCCCCCTTGAGATCCCAACCCTCAGAAGCTACTTCTCTCCACATTCTGAGCATCTCAGGCTCTGTCTTTTTTTTTGGCGGTAATGGGTATGAACCCAGGGGCATTCTACCTCTGGGCTTCACCCCCAGCCCTATTTTTCATTCTTCATTTTGAAACCGGGTCTCACTAAGTTGCGGAGGCCTCACTAAGTAGCTGAGGCTGGCCGCAAACCCGGATTCTCCTGTCTCAGCCTCCCAAGTACTGGGATTACAAGTGTGCGCCACCATGCCCGGCCCAGGCTCTGGTTTGAACACCTTGTCTCTGGCGTCAAGTCCCTCTTGGGGTTTTTTTCCTCTTTTTTCCTGTCACCCATTAGTTTCCTTTAAAAAACATCTTTATGTATGTAAAAAATAATGAAGCAATTGAGAGGAAACTATTAAAAGGCTAATAGCACAGGTGTGGAGTCGACCAAAGTTGGAGGCGGTGCCGGGAATGTAAAATTACAAGGTGTGCAGAGAAGTCACTGTGGAAAGATGGTGACGTAGCCACCAAATGACAAAACTGTTAGGTAGGCTTCCCATCTATTACAGGCTCCAGGTCAGCTTCAATGGAGGTACTTAGTGCTATGTCTAAAAGACTCTATTTAGTGGAGTGTGGTAGGTCACGCCTGTCATCCCAGTACTTGGGAGGCTGAGACAGGAGGATTGCAGGTTCGAGGACAGCCTCAGCAAGTCGTGAGACTCTCATCAACCTAGTGAGACCCTGTTTCTAAATAAAAATAAAATGGGGCTGGGGGTGTAGCTCAGAGGTAGAATGTCCCGGGGTTCAATCCCCAGCACCACCAAAATATAAATAAATAAAAGTAAATAAATAAATAAATGACTCTGTTTTGAATCCTATTCTCACAACTGACTCAAAAAAAAAATAGCCCCAGTTTGTAGCATTTGATCATTTCCACAGCGTCAAGACCCTCATGATGGCTGATTCCAAGCCAATGGCTCGACATGGTTAGATGTGGATTTGGGAAAAGAAGTGGATGACCTGCTCTCACAGCCGGTGTGAGCCAGTTATGACACACTACAACACACCACTGCCCGTCCTGGTCAGTATTTCATTTTTGGTCTCCTCGGTTTTTTCCTTTTTTTTTTTTAAGGAAAGGCAATGATCTTGTAACAATCATAAAATTGTTAGATGAAGCCGGGTGTGGTGGCGCACACTTGTCATCCCGGTACTTGGGAGGCTGAGATCAGAGGATCTGGGTTCGTGGGCAGCCTCAGCTATTTAGTGAGGCCTCTGCAACTTAGTGACACCCTGTTTCAAAATAAAGAACAGAAAATAGGGCTGGGGGTGTAGCTCGGAGGTAGAATGCCCCTGGGTTCAATCCATGGTACTGCAAAATAAATAAATAAATAAATATGAAATTGTTAGATGAATTAAACCACATCACAGGAGTACAGAGCTTTGCATGTTATGGTTCTTTCCTATCATGTGTGTATGTGTGTGTGTGTGTGTGTGTGTGTGTGTGTGTGTATGTGTGTGTATGTGTATGTGTGTGTGTGTGTGTGTGTGTGTGTGTGTATTACTGAGGATTGAACCCAGGGGAATTCTACTTCTAAGCTACACCCCCAGCCCTTTAAAAAAATTTTTTTTTAAACATGGTCTTGCTAAGTTACTGAGGCTGGCCCTGAACCTGCGATCCTCCTGTCTCAGCTTCCCAAGTACTGGGATTATAAGTGTGTGTCACCACACCCAGTTTATGGAGACAGTTTAAAGAAAACTTTTAAATAGCTAATAGTACAGGGGGCATCTATACAGGTGGGCTTGGTGCATATATTAGAGCCACATTTGTAACTCTTGTTTCTGAGATGATCAAAGTATAGAGAAGGAGATAAAGAGAATGAAGCCAACTGTCGAGTCTGCCCTGTACCAACTCACTGGAGAAGCGGCAGCATTCCAGGTAGAGGTGGGAAATCAGAGATCTTGTTCCAACACGCAGCTCTGCTAGAGCGTATGAGCCACAGGCCCCAGGATTAAGGGAAGGAAGGAGAGAGGAAGCTGTGCTTCTTGGCTAAACCCTGCTAGGGGATTATGGAGATGGTACATGGGACTTGAACTTGATGGACACATAAGCCTCTATGTAAGTTCACGAATGGATGAAAAAAGAAAAATAAGGGGCTCATTGTTTCTCAGCCCTGAACCAGGAGGTGCCTAAGTACGACTGATGTCAGGGGTGAGCAGCCCTTCCCTCCCCTCCCTGAGAACAGCGCAGTGTGTGGGAGGAGCACCATGCAGAGTCCTCAGGCCAGCCTCCCTCCAGTGTTCCAGTCTCTGCCTCCCTAATCCCCCGTTGAGAGGTAAAGGAAAGATCACGCCCAGCCTCCACGCAGCCACATCAGGCCACCATGTTGACGTGATGTTGGCCAGCTTCACCCGGTTTGACAGCCCAGGCAGGGAAACTTTGCCTAGAGAGGAGAGGTAATGCTCAGGACCAAGCTCATGACTTACTAAATGGCAGGCACTTAGGAGTCTGGAGAAATCATCCGTCTCCTGGGGTTTCTGCTAAAGTAAAAGAAATCCTAATGCCAAAGATGTGTCTGTCCAAGAGATAGAAAAGATCCACGAGCTCACGGGCCCATCTGTGCTCTGTTCTTGCTATTATCCAGAAGCAGCGGCACATCTGACATTTAGCCACATCCCAAACCAAGACACAACCCAGGGGAGAGGGCGAATGCACACGAGGGGATGTACTTGTAGTGGATTTCGGTCAGGTTCAACTTATTAATTCTCTGTAGCCTTATGTTTATTTGTTTGTAAAGTGTGGGTAATGATACCTAAATAGGTACCATTAAATATGTATTTTTAATAAAATATATTAGTATATTTTAAATTTATAATATGTTTTAATATTTACTCATGATTGTATTTATACCTATTATATTAATAGAAGATATATACTTAATATTTTTACAGAAATACATGTTAAATCAAAGCATAGGGAGATAGAGAAAGAATACAAACTAAATTAATATAGAAATATATTTTAATATTTATGCATAAACATATCTATATTATATCTATAAACATATTATATTTTGTATACATAGAATATATGTAAAATAATATAATATGCAAAATAATATAATGTAAACTTTATATATAATTTATATGTTTACATATAAATGTATATTATGTCAATACATATATTATATTAATATATGCATATATTAATTAAATATGTAAATATATGGGGTAGTGTAATGATTACATAAGTTAATAGATGTCAAGTTCCTGAACGGTTCCTCATTCAGAGAGTTCCAGTGATTATTATCACAGTAAAATAAAGGCGAGATAAAGGTGGAGCTAAAACTTGGAGGCTCTGAACGCCAAAGGTGTTAGTCAGTTTTCCATCACTGTAACAACGATCTGAGATAAACGACCAGAGAGAAGGTTGACTTTGGTTCAGCGGTGGAGGTTTAGGTCCATGATCGATTGGCTCTGTTGCTTTGGGCCTGTGGTGGTGAGGTAGTGTATCCTGGTGGGGAGCACGTGGTACAGGACACTGCTCACCTCATGGATGGGGGGAGAGAGAGAGAGAAAGGGGCTGGGTTCCCATGTGCCCTTCAAGGGCACTGGTCCAATGACCTAAAGACCTCCCGCTAACCCCGCCTCTTAAAGACCTCCCACTAACCCCGCCTCTTAAAGACCTCCCGCTAACCCCGCCTCTTAAAGGCTTCACCACCTCCCAATGACACCAAGCTGAGGACCAAGCATTTAACACATGGGCCTTTGGGGGACATTCTAGACCCAAACTACAGCGCCAGGTTAAAGATTTGGGTTTTTCTCCCGGGTGTGGTGGCGCACGCTTGTAATCCCAGTACTTGGGAGGCTGAGACCGGAGGATCCGGGTTCGCGGCCAGCCTCAGCTACTTAGTGAGGCCCTCTGCAATTTAGTGAGACCCTGTTTCAAAATAAAGGAAAAAAAATCGGGCTGGGGGTGTAGCTCGGAGGTAGAATGCCCCTGGGTTCAATCCCCGGTACGGCAGAAAAAAAAAAAAGATTTGGGTTTTCTCACACATCAGTGACTTGAGTAGTACTTTTACAATTTAGTCAGTACCTGCAGATTCTCTTTAATATTGTATATTCAGTAATTTAAATAGAAGCACTGTTTTGTTTTGTTTGGGCTTTTTTTTTTTTTTTTACTGGGGATTGAACCCAGGGGCATTCTACCTCTAAGCTATACTCCCAGCCATTTTTATTTTTTATTTTGGAGCAGGGTCTTGTTAAGTTGCTGAGCATCTTGCTATGTTGCTGAGGCTGGCCTCGAATCTGCGATCCTCCTGTCTCAGCTTCCCAAGTATTAGGATTACAGGCATGTGCCACCATGCCAAGCTCTAAATAGAAGTACTTTTTTAAGAAAAAATGTGAGATATAAAAAAAGTGAATGTTCAGTTAATATATGAACATTCCAGTTGTCCATGTCTCTACCAATTTCCTCCCTTTTCAAATAAAAACTGGAAAAATTGATCGTGTGTAATATACTGTTTTGAAATATTTATACATTGTGGGATGGCTAAATTGAGCTAATTAACAGGTGCCTCATTCACATGCTTATCACTGTTTGGTGGCTCAGGTAGGTGGGAAAGCACTGCGAATAGCATGGTGGAGCAAGAACAGGTAGCACGTGAGTGTTCCAACCTCTCCGCAGAGCTCAGTGGCTAGGGCTTCTGCCAGAAGGCCACTCGCTGAGGTGGAGGAAGGAGTGACAGTCCCCGGGGCCGAGTAGCTGCTACCTAGACCTCAAACTTAAGCTTGGGGTTCAGGGACACAGTCCTGAAGGCAGTGTCTTCATCCCCAGGGGCTGAGCATACCCCTCAGAAATGAAGGAAGAAACAAAGTATCAAACCAGGGTTTCAGAAGTGGGGGTGGGGTAGAAGATGCCAGAAGTTTGGTTTCGTAGAACAAAGTCACCATGCGCTTATGTCATGGAGGGGAGAAATCACGTGTGATTCCATAAATCCTTTATGACTTAGACTTCATGGTCACAAATTCTAAGCTGAGCCTACGGCTCAGAGCTAAAGTCTGAACTGTGGGAAACTAGACGGACCAGAAGCCAAGGCAGTTATTACCGAATGGAAAGTGAACACATCCCTTAAACCCATCCAAGCAGCAGGTGGCTAAAGCCCCCAGTTGTTCCTCCTTATTGCGTCCTAAGCTTTGGAGTCCCCGCCCACAGCTGTCTGCACCAAACCAGGTTGCATGGAAAGCTTGCTTGTGCCCTGGGATGCACTTTGCAACCTCTGGCCCCCGGGAGAGGTACTCAGCCTTCGACTTGGGCTGCTCCACATCATTTCCTAGGGACAAACTCCCCTCCCAGGGCAATGGAAGCATTCTGGCCATGTAAGAATGCTATGTCGATTTGGTTGATGTGCAATTTAAGTTTTTAAATACGAGCACTTGTCATAAAACCACACTGTTAAGTACTCTGAAGCCAGCGACAGTTACTCTGCCCCATAAAGTTTTTTTTTGGGGGGTGACGTTTGCCAAACTCTGGGCATATTTATGATTTTCTCTTCTCAAATCACGACTATGGATTGTAGCCAAAAATTCTTTCTTTAAACTCTGCAGGGACCAGAGGAAGCTGTTTCTTAGGGATGTACTCTAAAATATCTAGTTAGGTGTGGCAGGTATTTAAATGTATTCAATACATTTAATACCTCTCTAGGTACAAAGCAGGGTGTGGTATGAGGCAGGGACCCAGCAATTGCTGTGAGAGCAGAGAATGTAAAGATGGCTGTAATCAAAATGATAATCAGAGAAGTCCTCTTGGAAGAGAAGACTTTTGAGCTAGGGCTTGAAAGATAAAAGAAAAGTTGTTGATTTGTTTGCTGACCTTCAGAGGTTTCTTTTTTTTTTTTTTCAGTACCGGGAATTGAACCCAGGGGCGTTCTACCTCTGTGCTACACCCCCAGCCCTAATTTTTTTTATACTTTATTTTGAAACCGGGTCTCATGAAGTTGCGGAGGGCCTCAGTAGGTAGGTAGAGAGAGAGAGAGAGAGCTGAGGCTGGCTGCGAACCCGGATCCTCCGGTCTCTGCCTCCCAAAGTACTGGGATTACAAGCATGCACCACCATGCCTGGCACCTTCAGAGGTTTCAATCTGGGAAACGTATAAAGGGAGAATTTCAGATAGTTAATAAAAAAAAGGGGGGGATTAGCTGGGCGTGGTGATGCACGTTTGTAATCCCAGTACTTGGGAGGCTGAGAGAAGAGGATCGCAGGTTCGTACCCAGCCTCAGCTACTTAGTGAGACCTTCCACAACTTAGTGAGACTCTGTTTCAAAATAAAGAATAAAAAGTAGGGCTGAGGGTATAGCTTGGAGGTAGAATTCCCCTTGGTTCAATCCCCAGTACCAACAAAGGGGGATTGTCTTATTTTCAGCTCTAATATTTTGACCCCAAGACAACAACTCCTTAAGTACAAAGGAGAGCTATTTAGAGATAATATTTTGTCTTTCTTCAGACTTCCTCATATTCTCATTAGGAAAAGCAGAGGAAGAGGGAAAGGAAAGGGAAGAAGAAAGAAGAGAAGGAGAAGGAGAAGAGGGAGAGGAGGAGGAAGAAGGAAAAGGAGAAAGAACAAGAAGAGGAAGAGGAGGAAGGAGAAGAGGAAAAGGGAGGAAGAGGAGGAGGAAGAGGTGGAGGAAGAAGAGGAAGTAGACAGAGAAACAGCAGGACAAGGAAAAGGAGGAGGAAGAGGAAGAAGAGGAAAAGGAAGGAAGAGGAAGAGGAGGAGGAAGAGGTGGAAGAAGAAGTAGATGGAGAAACAACAGGTCGAGGAAAAGGACGAGGAGGAAGAAAAGAAGGAAGAAGGAGGAGAAGGAGAAAGAGCAGGGAGAGGAAGAGAAGGAGTAGGAGGAGGAGAAGAAAGACAAAGGAGAGAAGAGGAAAGTAGTATTTTCCCTCCTTTTAGTTGTGGGCTTCCTTGATCAAAGGCGATGTAGGAGTTGTGCTTTGTTTTGTTTGTAGTGTTAGGGGAGAGGGAAACACAAGGGTCACCTCTAAGAAGACTCTCTGCAAATGATGACGGGAGCCGACATGTTGGGGGCAAAGGGCTGGAGGCTGGTCCAGCTCCAGAGCAAGGGTCGTCTGACCCCAGAGGAGTTTGGCAGAGCTGGGCAGGCTGCAGAAACTGCAGTGTTACTCGAATACATCAGGTGAGAGTTGCAAGAGCCCACAGAGCATGGCTTCGTGGTACAGTGGAAGTCTGGGTGGAGGCAGACACCAGACAAGCCCACCAGAAGACCCAGAGTCCCCCAGACGGTGAAGGAGCATTGACCCTCAAAGCACCGAATGCTAGAAAACTCTAAGGACCAGGATTCCCACCATTTTTGTGGACCCATACAAACCCAGTAGAAGAGAGAAACCTTTACTTATTACTGATGTTGAACTCCAAGTTGCCTTCAGTTTGTTAAGGCTGTGGTCCAGATTTCGTTTGATGTATTAAAATTAAAAGAGAATGACATATTTCACCTTATCATGGAAACATTCATGACGATCATATTTCAGAATCTGCAATAGTGCCCTGGAATCCCAACATGAACTTTCGAGCTAAAGTGGCTTCAGTTTTTAGATCCATTTTGTATTCATTAAAACAGTGTCTTTTGAACCAGAAACATCTGAAATCGGGTGATGACTGTACTTCTTACAAGTCCCTTGATATTTGGAGTTTCAGGTGCCTCATCTGTCCTAGGGTTACCATGAGACCAATTGGATAATATGATTCTATAAAGCACTTAACTTATCACCTGGCACTTAGAAAAAAGCACTCAATAAGGCCGGGCATGGTGGCGCACGCTTGTAATCCCAATACTTGGGAGGCAGAGACCGGAGGATCCAGGTTCGTGGCCAGCCTCAGCTACTTAGTGAGGCCTCTGAAACTTCGTGAGACTCAGTTTCAAAATAAAGTATATAAACTAGGGCCGGGGGTGTAGCTCGGAGGTAGAATGCCCCTGGGTTCAATCCTTGGTACCGCAAAAAAAAAAAAGAAAAAGAAAAAGAAAAAAAGCACTCAATACATTGTCACTCTCATTATGGTGACTTTGGGATGGTTGGGGTTGGGACCATGATATGGTCACCCGGATTCAACCAGCACTGAGGAGCTAAGAGAAATCCCCTTTTCTCAGAATCCCCCACCATCTCTATTTTTTTTTTCAGTACTAGGGATTGAACCCAGGGGCATTCTGCCTCTGAGCTGCACCCCAGCCCTATTTTTTATTATTTGAAACAGGTCTCACCAAGTTGCAGATGGCCTCATTAAGTAGCTGAGGCTGGCTGCGAACCTGTGATCCTCCTGTCTCAGCCTCCCAAGTACTGGGATTACAAGCATGCGACACCATGCCTAGCTCCCACCATCTCTATTTTTCTACCCATAACACTTAAAAATGACAAATGGCTGCACCCCATGCTCAGGAGGAAAGGAGAAATCTTGTTTAGGAATCTAGATGGCAGTTCAAGAAAGCAATCAAGTAAGGTATTGGTCAACTTATATAAACTATACGTGATATATTATATATGATCTTATAAGTTCTCCCCCAAAAGGAGATGTTATGTGTGCCTCTGATGTAGAAATTGGGGCAAAGATAGTGGTCAGAGGAAAAAATACTCTGGGAAACTATTGTAGAACCGTGGAGGTACAACTTTGGAGAAGAGAGAAGATGGGTTCAGACATCCAATGGACAGGGAGTGAAAATGGACTCCCCAGATCAAGCAAGAAGTCTGAAAGTCAGGAGAGAGAATTCCAGTATCTAGCAGATATTTTCACACATCATTGCTCTAACCGATGGAGTGGAAGCCAACCTGAAGCAAATTCATCCAAGACGGGGCAGCCCAGAAAGCCATGTTCATTCTGGGGTTCTTTGAGGAGGATCCTTGTCTCTGCTCATCTCTCTTTGAATACAGAAAGGTGCTAGGGGATCACCTGTCACGGGGAGGGCCAGAGGTGGGGTGGAGGGTATGCTGCCGTCATACTGAAGAGATTCAGAGCCCTGGTCTTCAGCAAAGGATAATCTTCTCTGATAGGATGTTTTCCATGTTCCAAAAGGAATAATTCAGCACTCAACTTCCTTCCTTCCTTCCTTCCTTCCCTCCCCTCTTCCTTCCTTCTTTCTTTCTTTCTTTCTTTCCTTCCTTCCTTCCTTCCTTCCTTCCTTCCTTCTTCTTCTTCTTCTTTTTCTTTCTTTCTTTCTTTCTTTCTTTCTTTCTTTCTTTCTTTATTTCTTTCTTTTTTTGCGGTACCGGGGATTGAACCCAGTGGCATTCTACCTCTGAGCTACACCCCCAGCCCTATTTTTTATACTTTATTCTGAAAACGGGTCTCACGAAGTTGCGGAGGGCCTCACTAAGTAGAGAGAGAGAGAGAGAGAGAGAGAGAGAGAGAGAGGTGAGGCTGGCTGCGAACCCAGATCCTCCGGTCTCCGCCTCCCAAAGTACTGGGATTACAAGCGTGCGCCACCACGCCTGGCTCTTTCTTTCTTTCTTTCTTTCTTTCTTTCTTTTTCTTTCTTTCTTTCGCAAAGTATAGGAGGGTATATCTAAAGCGCTTCTCAAATTTTAATACATATACAAATTTTCTGGAGTTTAAAAATTAGCTTCTTAATAGACAAGTTGAGGTATAGGGAGGCCAGCCAATCAGGAGGTGTTGATGATGGTTTATAACTCACAGTTTCCAAGAGGAAGGGACAGGCCATGCCAGAGGGACCGCTAGGGTTTGGATTTAGAATGTCCCCCTGACCTCATGTGGTGGACGAGGCAGCCATGTTGGAGGCGGGGCCTTGGTTGCTGAGGAGGGGTCCTTGGGGGTGTGGCCTTGGGGACCATATATGATCCCTCCTCCCCTTGCGCTCTTTCTTGCTTCCAGACTCTGTGATGCGACAGCAGAGTTCTTGTGTTCTTCTCTCTCTGTTCCTGAGCTCTGCAGACTTCACCTGGCCTAACATGGACTGAGCCCCTGAAATTTCCAGAACTGTGAGCAAATAAATCTTCCTTCCTTCAAGTTGTTGTCATCAGGATTTTGGGGTCACGGCAGTGAAAATACTGACTGAATCAGGGACCATATAGGGAAGCACTGGGATCAATCATGGGACAGAAGGAGAAGGGAGAGCTCTGTACGGCAAAGCTGGTATTGTGGTTTCTATAGGAAGCAACAGACAGACAGGGTAAGTGGGTTTAGGATTGATGAGTTTGAATAATTTAGGGCTCTGGGGCAGCAGGGTTGTCCCTGGTTGTCTGGATTGTTTGTTACCTGTCCCTGGGGTGATTAGGGAAGGAGGAATGACCTCTAGACTGTGAATGTCTGGTAGAAGAGATGGTTGATATGTGAGCACTGGATTGGTTGCCTTGTATTTGAGAAATACTCCCTAAACATTGATGATCTCAGTATAATTTAAAACCATTGAAACTTCCCCACATATACTAAGGTACCTAAGGGCAGAATTCCATCAGTTAATTGATCTAGGAATTGATTAATCCCGGAAGGAATGGTCTTTCCAGGATCGCCAGGGCTCCAGATATCAGAGCCTCAGGATACAGAAAGTTGCGTTCAATATACCTGGGGCATCTTAGAAAACACACACACCTGGGTCCCACCACCCTCTGACTCATTTGCTTAGAGGTGAGGCCCATTAGCTTGCGTTTCAAACCAGCTCACAGGTGGCATGAAAGCTCCTGGTTTGTAGGCCATACTTTAAGTAGTGCTGCTCTGAAGGAGATGAGCAGAGAGGAGTACCTCTGGCATCCTAGGAAAGGCACTAGGCCGAGGAAGCCTGTTCTCAAACAGCTCCCATCAACAATGAGGACAGCAGAGGAAAGTGGAGACCCCAGCCATCCACAGGGCCCAGATAGCATCGTCTCGCCTCTACAGGGCTTAGTTCCAGTACTTTACACAGAAGTCGCTAAGGGCACACTAGCTACATTGATGATCTCAGTATTGTTTGAAGCCATTAAACCCGCCCCCGCACATCCTAAGGTAGCTAAAGGACAGTAGAATTCCACAGTTAACTGATCATTTAAGAGAACCTCACCTATGTGAAGGTGGAGGCTAGGTGGTGTGGGAATTTTATTTTATTTTATTTCATTCAAGTACAACACAAAGCCCTTAAGTGTATAGTTTGATGAGTCTTCAAAGTGCCAGGTACGTAACACAATCCAGACCAAGAAACAGAATATTTAGTGTCACTGTGGAAGGCTGTCTTATACTCTTCTTCAGTTGCTAGGCCCCCAACAACCCTGATGTCTACCACCAAGAATCAGTTTTGCCTCGCTTTGAACTTTATGTAAGCTAAATCTTTTGTCTTTTTATTCCCTCTTTATTTACTCCACGTCGTGAGACCGATCCACATGGTTCTGTAGAACAATGGTTCATTCCCATTGCTCCACAATACACCTGTTTTTTTCCCCCACATTTGGGGCAGTGTTATGAACATTTTTGTACGTGTCCTGTACATAGTGTTGGATATATACCTAGGGATGAAATTTGTGGGTCTTGAGAATTTATATTTAGCCAACCAGGCTTCCAAAGTGGTTATGCCAAATTACATTCACACCAGCCGTGAATAGCTTCACATCTCTGTCAACACTGTTACAGCTGGCTTTTTGATGTTGATTCTTTTGGTGGCTATATAATAGCACCACATCCCAGTTTTAATGGGTAACAGGTGGAGACTGTGGGCAAGGAGAGTAGGGTAAATGAGAATTGGGAGGTGAGGAGGTAAAAACTCTTATTTATGGCAGCTTACCTAGGGTGATAAATGGAATTGGGCATTTCGGCAGCAACCAGAATATGACAGGTCATAAATACCCTTGTCCAGGTGTGGGTGGGGCTCAAATGATGTTTGAAACAGAAGTTAGAAATCAGACAGGTAGGAAGAGTACGGGGGTTCAATTAGACATCCAGAAACTACAAACAGAGACTCTTTGTATTTCTTTTTCTTTTTTTTTTTGTTTTGCGGTACTGGGGATTGAACCCAAGGACATTCTACCTCCAAGCTCCATCCCCAGCCCTATTTTTTTATTCTTTATTTTGAAACAGGGTCTCACTAGGTTGCGGAGGGCCTCACTAAGTAGCTGAGGCTGGCGGCAAACCTGCGATCCTCCTGTCTCAGCCTCCCAAGTACTGGGATTACAGGTGTGTGCCACCACACCCGGCGACTCTATGTATTTCTTAGATACTTTATTGAGCTTTTACTATTGGATATAAAGATGTATATTTCACATTCCCTCCTCTTGCAGATACAACAAATATTGAGAAGAGATGGGTTGGAGTTACAAGACGACAGGGTGATAAATACTACAGCAGAGGTTCACGCACATTGTGTCTCTGCTCCGGAATGGAGGAGAAGGTATTTATCAATTTGGCCTGGTAGGGCCCAGGAATACTTCATTAGGAGATGGTACTGGATGGGAGGCTTGATAAATGAGTGGCAGTTCATTAAGAAGGTAATGAAGAGAGAAGCAGGAGCCATCGCTTGAAGATGTGGACGACGACGAGGTTGGAGAAAGTCCAGTCACTCTATGTAGATGCAGGGTGTGGGTGAGCGCAGGCTGAAATGGTATTTTTTGTGTGTGTGTGGTACGGGGGATTGAACCCAGGGGCATTCTACCTCCGAGCTACACCCCCAGCCTTATTATTTTTTCTTTATTTTGAAAGAGGGTCTCACTAAGTTGTGGAGGGCCTCACTAAGTAGCTGAGGCTGGCTGCGAACCCAGATCCTCCTGTCTCAGCCTCCCAAGTACTGGGATGACAAGTGCATGCCAACACACCCAGCTTCTGAAATGCTATTTTGAGAGATGGCAAAGGCCTGTGAGCCTGGTTGAGTGTAAACTCTCTGCTGTGGGCGATGAGCAGCGCTTGTGGGCATTCAAAGACCGGGTGGCCGCCATCGCTGGGAAGGAGATTGTAACGCAGGTCTTGCAATCTAAGGTAGAGAGTAGAGGACATAAAAAGAGAACGACAGATGTGACTTCAAATAAAATACGGCTCTGTTCTTTCTTGCAGGGCACGACTTCTCATTTCTGGGGACCTGGGAAAGTACTTAAGGTGGTGATTTTGTTCTGCTAGGGTGGGCCAGCCTGAAGGTAATTTTTCAAAAGCAGCTGCTCTGAGTGTGAGTTAAATGGTGCCAGGGGATTCACTGGACACAGGTGTCACGTTCAATCTCACTCATCTATCAATAAAGCCAGGCTCCGGGTGCCGGTTGGATGGCGGCAGGGCACCTCTGAGACAGGAATTCTAATAGCAGATGCATCTCACAGCTTCGGTCCCGGCCGGGCAGCAGATACTTCAAAGATTGACTGAAATTCTTGGCATCTCTTCCCCGTGGCTCCTGGCTGGATAATTCAAACATGCATGGCACATGTATTCTTTCTTTCTTTCTTTCTTTCTTTCTTTCTTTCTTTCTTTCTTTCTTTCTCTCTCTCTCTCTCTCTCTCTCTCTCTCTCTCTCTCTCCCTTTCTCTGTTCTGTTCTTTTTTCTTTTTTTGGCGGCACTGGGAATTGAACCCAGGGGCATTCTACCTCCAAGCTACACTCCCAGCCCTATTTTTTATTCTTTATCTTGAAATAGGGTCTCACTAAGTTGCGGAGGGCCTCACTAAGTAGCTGAGGCTGGCCGTGAGTCTGCGATCCTCCTTTCTCAGCCTCCCAAGTACTGGGATGACAAGCGTGCGCCACCACGCCTGGCTGTGACACATGTATTCCTACTATTGCTTGGAGAATTCTTCTCCTCTTCCTCCTTCTCCTCCTCCTCCTCCTCCTCCTCCTTCTTCATCTTCTTTGTCTTCTTCCTTTTCCTTCTCCTCCTCCTCCTCCTCCACCACTACCTTCTCCTCCTCCTCTTTCTCCTTTTTCTCCTCCTCCTCCCCTCCTCCTCCTGGGGATGGAACCTGGGGCTTTCTACCTCCAGCTACACCTTCAGTCCTTTATATTTTTATTTCAAAATAGGATCTAAGTTGCTGTGGCTGGCCTTCAACCTGTGATCTTCCTGTCTCAGTCTCCCAAGTACTGGGATTATAGATGTGCACTATAAGACCATGCCTGGCCTTACTTCTCTGTTTTTAAAATGAGAAAGGAATATCTAAGCAGTTGATTTTTTTTTCAGTACTGGGGATTGAACCCAGGGGCTTTCTACCACTGAGCTACACGCCCAGTCCTATTTTTTGTTCTTTATTTTGAAACAGGGTCTCACTAAGTTGCGGAGGGCCTCACTAAGTAGCTGAGGCTGGCTGTGAACCCAGATCCTCCTGTCTCAACCTCCCACGTACTGGGATTACAAGTGAGTGCCACCATGCCAGGCTTAGCAGTTGAGTTTTTGAATAGTTAATGAATGCAATTACAACATTGTAAAAGGTACAATGTGGGTTTGGGGTGAGAAATGAGTTTCTCTCCCACCTCTCTACAGCAGCCACAGAGTTTCTCTTCCCAGTGGCAAACACATTAACTATCGTGTGCATATTATTTCAAAGATGTCCTATGCAATAACGGCAATTACAAGCATGTGCCCATTTTTTCCTTTTTTTTTAAAAGCCCATGTGGTGGAGTGATGTTCTGCTTTTTATACAGGACCTCTCTAGTCTGAAAATCTGAAATCTGAAATGCTCCAAAACCTGAAACTTTCTGAGTGCCGATGTGATGCTACAGGTGGAAAATTCCACGCTTGACCTCATGTGACTGGTCACAATCAAAACGCGGGTGTGCTAAAAATAATCAAAATGACCTTCAACCTATGTGTAGAAGGTATATATGAAACAAGTTAACTTTTTGTTTAGACTTGGGTCCCAGCCCCAAGATACCGTATTATGTATATGCAAATATTCCAGAATCAAAATTCAAATCATTTTGGTCCCAATAGTTCAGATGATGGGTACGTGCTCTGTGTATTTTTGGATATGGTACCATGCTGATCTCTTTCTCAAGGCTTCATAGTATTTCATGTGTGAATATGACTTCTTTTATTTAGCCATGCTTTGGTTGATGAACATTTAAACAGTTCCTAACTTTTTGCTGTTATTACCAATGCTTCAATCAATAAATATCCCATTCTTCTTCTTTTTAAGTATAATTTTAAGTTTTATTGGTGCCTTGTAGTCTCACATCATAATGTAGCTTAGAGTAGTAGGGACATACATGTATACACTATGACACATTTCTAGAAATAGAACCACTGGATCACAATTTATCAATGAGCATAGTTTTGAGAGATTTTTTTTTATCAAGTTATCCTCCAGAGAGCCATGTACCATAATACACTCTAGTACTATAGAGGACATCCCTCTAATTTTGCTATAATTAACACTTCAACCAACCTCCAACACTAGTCATCTCTCATCATTTTTTGTTCCTATAGCTGTGTCCTAATTCCTATAGCTTTTCCATTTCTATAGCTTTGACTGTCTTATAAATGGAACCAATCCAGATATAACCTTTTCTTTCTGTCTTTATCTTAGCAATGCATTTAAGATGTTGTTGAGTAGATTTACAGTGTATTATTTTTATTTTTTATTTATTGATTGATTTTTTTTGCGGTACTGGGGATGGAACCCAGGGGCATTCTACCTCCGAAGTATACCCCCAGCCCTATTTTTATTCTTTATTTTGAAACAGGGTCCCACTAAGTTGCGGAGGGCCTCACTAAGTAGCAGAGGCTGGCTGCGAACCTGCAATCCTCCTGTCTCAGCCTCCCAAGTACTGGGATTACAAGCATGTGCCACCATACCTGGCTTGTGTATTATTTTCAAAAATAACATTCTTATTGAAGTGTAATTGTCATACATTAAACTGCATGGATTTACAGTGTGTGACTCAATACATTTTGATATAAATATAAACCCATAAAACTTCACCACAATCAAGATAATAAATATATCCTTCAAGCCAGGTGCAGTGGTGCACACCTGTAATCCCAGAACGTGGGAGGCTGAGAAAGGAGGATCACAGGTTTGAGGCCAGCCTCAGGAACTTAGCAAGAGCCTCAGTAAGTTAATTATCCTCCTAAGGATCACAGGTTTGAGACCAGTGTGTGGTTACTTAGATCCTGTTTCAAAATAAAAAATAAAATAGGGCTCAGAGGTAGAATGACCCTGGGTTCAATCCCCAGTACCACAATAAATAAATTATGTAAGTTTTCTTGTTCACCTTTGTAATTATTTTTCATGTCCTTCTCTACCTATCCTATGCTTAAGCCACCACTGCTCTGTTTTCTGTTCTTTTAGATAACTTTACCTTTTCAAGAATTTAAATGATTGCTGTTATACAGTCCTTTTGTTGAGTGTAATTAACTCAGCAATATTCTTTTGAGGTTCATTCACAATGGAGTGTACTTTACTGGTTTTTTCCTTTTTATTGCAGATTAATATTTCATAGTATGGATATACTCAGTCTGTGTATCCATTTACCTGTTAATGAACACTGGGATTGTTTTCAGTTTTAGGCTATTACAAATAAAGTGACCATGATCATTCATACAACAGGCTTTTGTGTTAGATAGATGCTTACAATTCTCTTGGACAAATACCTAGAAGTGGAATGGTAGCTGTATACTGACCTTAGAAAGACACTAACATATTCTGGCAATGGCTACCCTATTTTACATTCCTATCAGCATTGCAGGAGAGTTCTAGTTTCTCCACATTGTTGCCAACACTTGGTGTGGTCAGTAGTTTTAAACGTTAGCTGTTCTAAAGGGTTGACAGCAATATTTTATTGTGTGACCTTTGCATTTCCCTAATGATTAACGATGTTGAGCATCCCATTTTATAAGTTTGCTCTTCATATTCTCTATTAAAATATCTGTTCAAATCTCATGCTGTTTTTAAAAAAATTATTTTCTCTCATTGAATTTTAAGTTGGCTCATGTTTTGAATGCAAGTCAATTATAAGATCTGACTTGCAAATATTTTGTAGTCTGCGGCTTGTCTTTTTATTTTCTTAAGAATATCTCTTGAACAGCCGAAGTTTTTCATTTGGATGAGATCCAATTTATCAGTTTCTTCTTTTACGAATCATGCTTCTGGTGTTGTACGGAGGACATTTTTGCCTACCTTAAGACAACAAAGGTTTCCTCCTGTGTTTTCTTAGGGAATAGTTTTAGGCCGGAACTTGAGGTTTCTGAGTTAATTTTTTTTTTTTTTTGCAGTACTGGGGATTGAACCCAGGGGCGTTCTACCTCCGCGCTACACCCCCGGCCTTATTTTTTTTATACTTTATTTTGAAACCGGGTCTCACGAAGTTGCGGAGGGCCTCACTAGGTAGAGAGAGAGAGAGACAGGGAGAGAGAGAGAGAGAGAGACAGGGAGAGAGAGAGAGAGAGAAGCAGGGAGAGAGAGCTGAGGCTGGCCGCGAACCCAGATCCTCTGGTCTCCACCTCCCAAAGTACTGGGATTACAAGCGTGCGCCACCACGCCCGGCTCTGAGTTAATTTTTGAGATAATTTTGGGTGTTTTTTTAAATGTGCAAGTTATGGATTGAAGTTCATTGTTTTGCTGAAAAGATTATCATTCTCTCCTGAATCGCTTTTGCACCATTATAAAAACCATGTGTAGGCTTAAACTATGTGTAAGTCTATTTTTGGATTCTCTATTTGTTAAATTTGCCTACTTTCTTATCTTTACACCAAACAGTACACTGTCTTGATGACTGTAGTTTTATAATATTTCTTGAAATTAGGTAGTACCAGTCTTCCAAGTTTGTTCTTTTGCAAAATTGCTTTGCCTATTTTAGGCCTTTTATATTTCCATATGAATTTTATAATCACTTTTTCATAGCATAGAAAAATACCTTTTGATATTCTTACCAGGATTTCTTTGAATCTGTAGATCATTTAAAAGCAGAATTTGCATCTTAACAATATTGGTTCTTCAACCAATGAGTGAACATGTATATCCCTCCATTCATTTAAGCTCTTTTTATATTCTCTGAGAAAAGTTTTGCAGTTTTCACTAATCTTTCACATTTTTGTCAGGTTTATTCCTAGGTACTTCATAGTTTTGATACTATTAAAATTATACTTAAAATTACTATTTCTCATTTTTTGCTGAGTATTTAGAAATGCAATGGATTTTTTGACATTGGTTTTGTACTCTATAGTCTTACTAAACTTATTTGTCCTGACTCAAATTATCTACATTGACGATCATGTCATCTATAAATAAATATGGCTTTTTTTCTTCCTTTCTGGACTGGATGTCTTTAATTTCTTGGATTTGCCATATGCCACTGGTTGGAATCTTTTTTTTTTTTTTTTTTTGCGGTACCGGGGATTGAATGCAGGGGCGTTCTACCTCCGCGCTACGCCCCCGGCCCTATTTTTTATACTTTATTTTGAAACCGTGTCTCACAAAGTTGCGGAGGTCCTCACTAAGGAGAGAGAAAGAGAGAGAGAGAGAGAGAGAGAGAGAGAGAGAGAGAGAGACAGGGAGAGAGAGAACGAGAGAGCTGAGGCTGGCCGCGAACCTGGATCCTCTGGTCTCCGTCTCCCAAAGTACCGGGATTACAAACGTGCGCCACCATGCCAGCGTGGAATCTTTATTATAGTGTTGAATAAAAATGGTGAGAACAGACATTCTTGTGTTGTGCCTGATTTCAAAGGGAAAACATTAAGATCTTTACCAGTAAGTGCATTAGCTGTAGCTTGGTTTTTGTTTTTTAAAAAATGTTTTGTAAACCAGGTATGGTGGTGCATGCTTGTAATATCAGTGTTTGGGAGGCTGAGACAGGAGGATCACAGGTTCAAGGCCAGCCTCAGCAACTTAGTGAGGCTCTCTGCAACTCAGTGAGACCCTGTTTTTCAATATAAAAAGTAAAATAGGGCTGGGGGTGTAGCTTAGAGGTAGAATGCCCCTGGGTTCCATTCCCAGTACCACAAAAGAACAAAACAAAACAAAAAAGGATCTTCCATTAGGTTAAGAAAGTTCCCTTCTAGTCCTAATTTGCTTACAGTTTTTATTTTTTGAAAATCAGGAGTTAGATTTGGTCGAATATTTTTTCTATGTCAATTAAGATGATTCCTTCTTAGTTTATTAAGATGAAAACAAAAAGACAATTGAGCAAAAAAAAAAAAAAAATTGTCAACCTAGAATTCTATACCCAGTGAAGATATCTTTGAAAAACGTTATCTTAGTGACACCCTGTGAAATGTTGCCAGGCACACAGAGGCTGGAAGAACTCATTACCAGAAGATCTTCACTGGGAGGAAAATGGAAGGATGCCCTTCAGGCAGAAGAAAAAATGATACCAGGTGGAAATGCAGATCTGCATTAAGGAATGAAGAACACAGGAAATGGCAGCTACACTGGTAAATATATATTTTCTTAACTATTTAAATCTATTTAAAGGATAATTATTTAAATAGGCGAAGAGCTGTATGTGCATGTATGTTTCTTTAACACATTGAACCTTGCTATGATGTATGCTTGCAATGCACCAATAAAATAAGAGATAATTATTTAAATAAAAATAATAGCCATACAACATGGGGTTCATAACATATATAAAAATATATGGTGCCCAGCATGGCAGTGCACACCAGTAATCCCAGTACTTTGGAGCCTGAGACAGTAGGATCCCAGGTTCAAGGTTACTCTCAGCAACTTTGTAGGACCCTGTTTCAAAGTAAAGAAAAAAAGGGCTGTGGGTGTAGGTTGGAGATAGGATGCTTCTGGGATCAATCCTTAGCTCATGCACACACATATGTACACACATACACTCACATAAGTGTGTGGAAATGATAGTACAAAGATTGTAGGGAAGAAATGGAAGTGTACTACTGGAAGGTTCATACATTATGCAGAAAGCAATGAAGTGTACTGTTAAGGTTAGATATAGAATGTCCCCTGAAGAGCTCATGTATCAATGTTCAGAGAGTTGATATGATTAAGTCATGAGGGTTGTAATGGATTTACTGGGTGGTATCTGAGGCAGGTGGGGTGTGACTGGAGGAGGTGGGTCCCTGGCAGTGTGGCCCTGGGGACTGTACTTGCGTCTTTGGATCCCTTGCTTGCTCTCTGCCTTCTAGTCTCCACCATGTGAGAGCAGAGACTTGCTTGCTCTCTCTTTCTGCTTCCTGCGCCACCATGCCCTGAACTCTGCAGACCTGGCCCGACTTGGACTGAACCTCTGAAATCTTCAAAAACTGTGAGCAAATAAATATTCCTTCTTCTAAGCTAGGTGGACAGTTGTTTTGGATCACAGCAGTGAGAATGCTGACTGGGACACACAGCATCACTTTTTCTTACAGTTAGACTGGTGTAAATTAAAAAGTCCTAACATAAACTTCAAAGCCACCACTAAAATAACAGAACAGAGTTAGAACGAATAAACTACCAAAGTTGCTAAAATGACTTCATGAAAAGGTATTCAACTAATCCAAAACAAGTCAGGAAAGGAGTTTTTTTCCACCAAAAAAGAAAACACAGGACAAGTAGAAAACAAACAGCAACACGATAATTTAAGCCCTAATACCTACAGTATGGTAATGGGAGATGGTCCTGTCTGAGCTCCAGCCATGGTGCTTTCTAATCCTCACAAGTGGTTCTTTCTCCAGCTTCAGGTAGTCCCTTCGCAGACATCTGTGGATCACTGCTTGCTTGACCACCACACGAGACTCCTCTGCAGATTTCCATAGTTCTGTCCTTGCGGCTCTTTTTTCTACTCTGTCTTGGGGGGTCCTAGTTGTCTGGGTTTTCCTGGATGCTAATGTCTGTCTCTTCAACACTTTGATCTCAACATTTTATAGCAAAAAATCCAATTTACTAAAAGTTGCAAGAATCCTATAATTTATAATCACATAATTTAGATTCTGCTCTAAATGTTTTACTAGGTTTCCTATATTATATATCTATTCATCCTATTGCCCAGTAATCAATTTCCCTTATTCTCTGATGTATCTCAAAGGCAGTGAATTTTTAAAATCTGAGAATTTTGTCATGAAGAAATCTTTTTGTTTTATGATAATTCTTTCTAACATAGAATGGTCCATAAAAAGAAAGAATGGAAGGAAGGAAAGAAGGGGGGAAGGGAGGAAGGGAGGAAAGAAGGGCCTAGCAGTGTGGTCTCATTCAAAGCTCTCAAACCAGAATCTCTTTTGAAAACCCAGGCTTTTTCTTTCTTTTTTTTTAAGTATTTTTGAATGATTCTTTTAGACAGCCAGGTTTGCAAAGTGCTATTTCATGGCTCCACTCTAATTCCAGCCTTGTCTGAGCACACTTTACACTCACCCAGTTCTACTCGTAGAATATCTTTCTATCTGCTCTCTCTGACTTTTATAACTGAGGCATGCTCTGGCTCTTCTCCACATCTGCTGTTTCTAGTTGACTCTCCCAAGCTGTGTCTGAGCTAGTGCCTCAGCCCATCATTCAAACACTCGCGGACCTCGGGAGGGGAGCGTGCGGGACTCAGAGAGTAGGGCTCTGCCCCGAGGAAGCTCAGTGTAGCCAGAGGTGGGTCTAGGAATCTCCTTGTCTGTTTGTAGAAAGCTCCAGGTTTGGGAACTTTATTGGGATTTAACAGGGTGATCCTTCCTTCCTTCCTTCCTTCCTTCCTTCCTTCCTTCCTTCCCTCCTTCCCTCCCTCCCTCCCTTTCTTCCTTCCTTCCATACTGGGGATTGAACCCAGGGACATTCTATCTCTTAGTTACACTTCCAGCCTCTTTTATTTTTTATTGTGATACAGGGTCTTACCAAGTTGCTGAGGCTTTTGCTAAGTTGCCAAGGCTGGCCTCTCGCCTGTGACCCTATCTCAGCCTCCAAAGTAATAGTATTATAGGCATGCACCACCACACCTGGCTCTGGCATCTGTGTTTCTAACAAGCAGTGCAGACACTCTGGAAGCCATTGGTCTATAGCCAGTACTTGGGAATTTCCTCAGAAATAAAGAAGGATACGCTGGGCGTGGTGGTAGCTTGGAGGTAGCTTGGAGGTAGAATGCCCCTGGGTTCCATCCCCGGTACTGCAAAAAATAAATAAATAAATAAATAAAGAAGGATGACTTTATTTTGATGTGAGATTACAATGCATCAAGGAAAGTATAGATACAAAGAACAAGGAGGAGGAGGAGGAGGAGGAGGAGGAGGAGGAGGAGGAGAAGAAGAGGAAGAGGAAGAGGAAGAGGAAGAGGAAGAAGAAGAAGAAGAAGAAGAAGAAGAAGAAGAAGAAATAATAATAATAAAGTAGGATGGGGGTACAAAAGAGCTACGAGCTAAGTAGTGTTCGAGTGTGTGGGGGGTTGGGGGCAGCCTGAGCCTCCACTGTGTCTAAAGCTGGGATTTAACGTCTGTGTAACTGGAAGTGGGTTGGCATAGAGCACCATGTAGACAAACCCGGCCCAGCACCAAGACCACGAGCGTTGGAGGGAGAGCTAAGTCCGAGCTCCATGTAGTGTTCTGTACTCAGGTCTGTACCCTGACCCTGGCTGCTACCTGGGAAACAGCAAGGAAGAGGTGTTTGTTGTTGTTGTTGTTTTAATTTTTATTTTTTGGTACCAGGGATTGAACCCAGGGGTGTTCTACCATTAATCTACATCCCCAGCCCTGTTTGTTTATTTATTTATTTGTTTTTTTAATTTTGAGGTGGGTCTCGCTAAGTTGCTGAGGGTCTCACTAAGTTGCTGAGGCTGGCCTTGAACCTGTAATCTTCTTGCTTTAGCTTCCCAAGTACTGGGATGACAGGCATGCACTGCCATACCCAGCAAAGAAGAGGTGTTCAAAAACTGAATTATTTGGATGATATCTGTAAGCTATTGAAGTACAAGCAGTATTTCTTTGTTGTTCATAAGACAGAGTGAGGTGCAAAATGGGGTGGGGGTTATAGGGAGCTGTGGAATACCACGCACGCTGGGGACAGCAGTCCTTGGCATTATGCACTACTTATGGTGCACGGAGGGAGGTGGCAGTTCCCAGCAGAAGCCCAGGAAGACTCAGGACACTACTGGAGCTCAGGACATTACTGGAGGAAGGAAACGGCCACCGTTGTCCAGTTGAAAGCCAGAGTTTCCATTATTCTTCTGGGCACAGACTGAAATCATCTCTGGTTGGAGTAATTTTCAGGGGATGGATGTCTTCAGTTAGTGGAAAGGTTTGGGCAACAGTCAATAAAATATGTGTGTGTGTGTATGTGTGTGCGTGCGCACGTGTATATGTGTGTGTG
>PVJS01002893.1:0-40854 GCA_004027185.1 Glis glis | reverse complement strand
TTATTTATTTATTTTTTGCGGTACCGGGGATTGAACTCAGGGGCGTTCTACCTCCGCGCTACGCCCCCAGCCCTATTTTTTATACTTTATTTTGAAATCGGGTCTCACGAAGTTGCGGAGGGCCTCACTAAGTAGAGAGAGAGAGACACACACAGAGAGGGAGAGAGAGCGAGATAGCTGAGGCTGGACGCGAACCCAGATCCTCCGGTCTCCGCCTCCCAAAGTACTGGGATTACAAGCGTGCGCCACCACGCCCGGCCTATTTTTTATTCTTTATTTTGAAACAGGGTCTCGCTAAGTTGCGGAGGGCCTCACTAAATAGCTGAGGCTGGCTGCAAATCTGGATCCTTCGGTTTCAGCCTCCCAAGTACTTGGGATTACAAGCGTGCGCCACCACGCCCAGCTTTTTATTTTTAATTTTTTATTTTGAAACAGGATCTCACTAAGTTGCTGATGGCCTCGCTAAGTGGCTGAAGCTGGCCTCAAATCTGTGATCCTCCTGTCCCAGCCTCCTAAGGGCTGGGAATACAGATGTGTGCCATCACGCCTACCTCAAATATGACTTGTGTATAGGTGTTGAATTTATTTATTTATTTATTTTTGCGGTACCGGGGATTGAACCCAGGGGCGTTCTACCTCTGCGCTACACCCCAGCCCTATTTTTTTATCCTTTATTTTGAAACCAGGTCTCACGAAGTTGCAGAGGGCCTCACTAAGCAGCTGAGGCTGGCCCTGAACCCGGATCCTCCTGTCTCCGCCTCCCAAGTACTGGGATTACAAGCGTGCGCCACCACGCCCGGCTAGGTGTTGAATTTAAATACCATTTACTTCTTCAGTGAAGCTAAGAACTTGTAAAGGAAGCTCAAAGAAATCAAGGTCCAAATTAATGAGGCAGCATCTTCAGCGAGTCACAAATGGATGCTTCATACACTCATCCCTATCCTAAGAGACGGTGCTTGGTTTATCTTCCTTCAATTAAAAGTTACCTTATTAGCCGGGTGTGGTGGCGCACGCTTGTAATCCCAGTACTTGGGAGGCTGAGACTGCAAGATCGCAGGTTCATGGCCAGCCTCAGCTACTTAGTGAGGCCCTCCGCGACTTAGTGAGACCCTGTTTCAAAATAAAGAATAAAAAATAGGGCTGGGGGTGTAGCCTGGAGGTAGAATGCCCCAGGGTTCAATCCCCAGTACTTCAAATAAAATAAAAGTTACCTTATTGATTTAAACTTGATAAGAAATTGTCATGGAGACTGCAGGCAGGAGAGCTTCCCCAACGTTCATGATGTGCTGGGGGTCTGATTATTTTTCTTTGCTCTCTCTTGGGAATTCCTTTTTGGCGAGCCTGCCCTGGCTGCCCCTGTGATACCTTGCAAAAATGTATTTCTCTGGTGCTCCGTGTAGAGTGTGTGCTTGACATGTGGGAGTTCCTGGGTTCCATCCCTGGCACTGAAAAAATAATTAATAATTTTGGCTCTCACCAGAAGTACATTGTGAGAACTGGGATTCTGAGGTTGAATAGAAACTGCAATGAGTACCATCCTTCTCCTCAGCTCCCCCCAGTCCTACTGCTTGAGAATCTCCACGTAGGCAGCTCCTTGTCCACCTGGACCCAGGGAGAGCCAGCACAGGTGAAAATACTGTTCTTCCCTACCAAAGCCTCCACCATCAGTCTGACAAGAAACTTTAGTGCGTACCTTTCGGAAAGTGTCTGATGGGCTTTAGCTTTCCTCCACAGACATTGAACGTTGATTTTGGAATATGGATGAGCAAACTAACTCTAGAGTGCTGGGCACTGCTGTGCATGGTGGCACACACCTGTAATCCCAGTACTTGGGAGGTTGAGACAGGAGGATTGTAGGTTGGAGGCCAGCCTCAACAATTTAGGGAGGCTCCCAGCAACCTAGCAAGACCCTATTTCTTTCTTTCTTTTTTTTTTTTTTTTTGCGGTACTGGGGATTGAACCCAGGGGCATTCTACCTCCGAGCTACACCCCCGGCCCTATTTTTTATTCTTTGTTTTGAAACAGGGTCTCACTAAGTTGCGGAGGGCCTCACTAAGTAGCCGAGGCTGGCCGTGCACCTGGATCCTCCCGTCTCAGCCTCCCAAGTACTGGGATTACAAGCGTGCACCACCATGCCCAGCTTCTTTGTGTGTGTGTGTGTGTGTGTGTGTGTGTGGTACTGGGGGTGGAACCCAGAGGCCTTCTACCTCCGGGCTACAACCCCAGCCCTATTAATTTTTTTTTTAATTTGTAAACAGGGTCTCGCTAAATTGCTGAGAGCCTCACTAATTGCTGAGGCTGACTTCGAACCTGCGATCCTCCTATCTTAGCGCCTCAAGTACTGGGATTACAGGCATGTGCCACCATGCCTGGCTTGCAAGACCCTATTTCAAAA
The DNA here is from genome assembly GCA_004027185.1 of Glis glis. Taxonomy (NCBI): domain Eukaryota; kingdom Metazoa; phylum Chordata; class Mammalia; order Rodentia; family Gliridae; genus Glis; species Glis glis. Next base: position 38,459 of record PVJS01002893.1, on the reverse strand, counting down.
TAAAAAATAAAAAGGACTGGGTAGGTGTAGCTTGGAGGTATAATGTCCTTGGGTTCAATCCCAGTACCACAAAAATAATAAAATAAAATAATATAATATAGGGCTGGGGGTGTAGCTCAGAGGTAGACTGTCCCTGGGTTCAATCCTCAGTACCACAGAAATAAATAAAACAAAATAAGGCTGGGGTATAGCTCAGGGATAGATCACCCCTGTGTTCAATCCCTCATACCATAAATAAATTAATTAATTTAACTAAATTAAAAGAAATAAAACCAGGCATGGTGGCGCATGCTTGTAATTCCAGTACTTGGGAGGCTGAGATGGGAGGATCACAGGTTCAAGGACAGCCTCAGCAAGTCGTGAGACTCTCATCAACCTAGTGAGACCCTGTTTCAAAATAAAAATAAAATAGGGCTGGGGGTGTAGCTTAGAGGTAGAATGCCCCTGGGTTCAATCCCTTGTACCATAAATAAATTAATAAATTTAAATACATTTTAAAAATTAAAATATATGGAGCGCTGGGCACCAAGATGCTGGGAACTTAGTGGAACTGGATCCTCGGAGAGCAGCTCCTCGCTGATAGGCGACTTGGGGCCACACAGGTGTGGCGGAAGAGATTTGTTTCTGTGTCATAGTTTGGTCTAACAGGTGATGTTAAGAAGCCGGGCAGGTGGCCACACTAGAGGGGTGAGGAAAACCCGGTCTCCGGATATATCGGGGGCTCGAATGAAAGCTTAATGTTGGGAGAATTCTTGCAACATCCAAATGTAAATAATTTACTTTTCTTGTTCATTCGGCAGGGCGAGGGGAGGGAAGATTTATGGGAGGCTTTAAAGAAAGTCCAGTTAAAACCTTTGCCACCCTGGTGCCTTGGAAGCAAGAGCCAGCTCCGTCTAAACAAAAGGGGCGCCTCACCCCCAGGACGGGGCAGGACTGGGGGACCACACAGTGGCTGAGAGTCACCATCAGGGTCCCATTCCCTCTTTATAGAGCATTTGTTTCCATTTGTCGTGAAAAAGGAGAGACACTCCGAAAGGTTAAGTGACCCGGTTATTTGTTATAAACCTTCAGTGTGGAATGGGTTTGAAACAAGCCGTAAGGGTTTCGGTGACAAATATTTAATGTCACTGCCGAGATTTATGGTACTTCTGTTCCCCCTGTGAAAGCTTTTAGTTCGGTGGCAAAGGTTACCAGGCCTCGCCCAGCAGAAGGACGCTCTGTCTGCTGTGGTTTTATTGTTTTCGCGCCTGCTGCAGAGGATGCCCAGGTTTCAGTAACAAATAATCCCTTTTCTGCTCACCGCGGCCTTTGTCGGACTCCCCCGATTGTCCTCGGAGACTCATCTCGGGCATGGAGCTGTTCCTGGCATCTGGTTCAGACCTCCGCAGCCGTGATGCAGGCGGGAGGGCGGGAAGGGCTGACCCAGGCCATCAATGTGCCGGCAGGACCACAGAGCAGAGGCCCGGGTATCACTTAGTCACTGCTCCACTGTCTGGAACACCTGTCGTGGTGGGATCCCTGTGCTAGGCTGATCCGCAGGGTAGGACTCGTCACTTTGTAGCCAAGGGAAGACCCTCCCTCCCTCCCTCCCTCCCTCCCTCCTTCCCTCCCTTCTTTCCTTCCTTCCTTCCTTCCCTCTTTCTCTCTTTCTCTCTCTCTCTTATTTATTTTTTTTTTTTGCGGTACTGGGGATTGAACCCAGGAGCAGTCTACCTCCAAGCTACATCCCCAGCCCTATTTTTTTATTCTTTATTTGGAAACAGGGTCTCATTAAGTAGCTGAGGCTGGCTGCGAACCTGGATCCTCTGGTCTCAGCCTCCCAAGTATTGGGATTACAAGCATGCGCCACCACGCCGGGCTTTATTTATCTATTTATAGTGCTGGAGATGGAATCCAGGGGCTTTCTATCTCTGGGCTACACCCCCCAGACCTATTTTATTTTTTATTTGGAAACAGGGTCTTGCTAAGTTGCTTAAAGCCTCACTAAGTTGCTAAGGCTGGCTTTGAAACTGCGATCCTCCTGTCTTGGTCTCCCAAGTACTTACAAGTACTTATAAGCGTGTGCCACCACACCCGGCTGCCTTGTTTTCTTCTGAGGTCCACATTTTGATAGTGAGAGCCCCCGCTGGCTTGATTCCAGGCAGTGTGCCCTGGCTGTGTCTGGGGGGCTTCTGGGTGCCGCAGTGTGCTACCAAGTTGAGAGGCCATAGCTGTCACCTGCTGCCCCCTGCCCTCAGGGTGGAGTGGGGTGGGGATAAGGAGAGGGCCTTTCCCTCCTCATGATACACAGGCAGGACTGAGACTCTGATGGTGGCTTTACCAAAGGACCCACTCTGACGTCAAATCCCTCTCTAGATCCATTGGGGCAAATTCTGCGGAGGGCACCTGGCTGTCTTCTTGCTCCGCGTAATAAAAGTGTCGGGTAGCATTTCTTGAGTGCTTATTTTGTGTGTATTATTCCATCCATCTTCACCAAAAAACTCTATGAGACATGTGCTATTACAATCACCATTTTACAGAGGAAGAAACTGAGGCTCTGAGAGATTCAGGGTCTCATTCAAGGGCACGCAGCTAGCAAATGGGATGCGGAGCCAGGCGGCCGGACCTGGGGGCTGTTGACCACTGTTTTTTCTACTCTTTCCTTTCTTGCTAGGAAGCGCCATGCAATTCTCTGCCTTCAAGTTCAGGCTCAATCTTTAAAGCCACCAAAGGAGCTGGGCATGGTGGCGCATGCTTGTAATCCCAGTACTTGGGAGGCTGAGACAGGAGGATCGCCGGTTCATGGCCAACCTGAGCTACTTAGTGAGGCCCTCTGCAACTTAGTGAGACCCTGTTTCAAAATAAAGAAAAAAAATATGGTTGGGGTGGAGCTCAGAGGTAGAATGCCCTTGGGTTCAATCCCCAGTACTGCAAATAAATAAATAAAATAAAATAAAATAAAATAAAATAAAGGCACCAAAGGGAGAGAAAGAGTCTGTTCAGGCTAAGGTCCATCCACCAACAATTCCCTTCCTGACCCAGGACTAATCAATCAATCTCTCTTCTCTCTCTTTGTCTCCTTTTTTTTTTTTTTTTTGGTACTGGGGATTGAACCCAGGTTCATTCTCTCTCTAAGCTACAACCCCAGCCCTTTTGACAAAATCTGTGTAGAAACAGGGTCTCACTAAACTGTTGAGCGTCGTAAATTGCCGAGGCTGGCCTTCAACCTGCGATCCTCTGCGCCATTGCACCCGGCCAGGATAGATCTCTCTTAAAAGATGACTGTCAGCACGTTTCCTTTGGAGGAAACTCTGCTTCTACCTACAGAGTGGGAGGCCCTGCTCTTTCACTCTACCAAAGAGGTCTCCCCTACCGAGTGCCTGCCACAGAATGACCTATATGCATTTCCCAGCGCCTGAGCTCTTCAGTGAAGGCACAACACAGCCATTCCAGATTGCTTCCCCAGTCTCCCTATTTTTAAAGGGAAGAGAAGAGATCAGGGTTGTACGTGGCTGCCCTGTTTTCTCCTGGCCATCTTTCAAATCGACAAGAACATCCTCGGCCCTCCAGGAACCAGCAGTGACGGGCAGGTAGAGGGGAGCAGAAACTCCTGTGGGGGAGAGAAGCTTGGCTCTCCATCAGGGATTCTGCACGCTAGAAATCAAAACACTGCTCACAAGAACACGCACCAAGGCATCTTACAAAACAAAATATCTACAAGTGATTCTCATACATACTTCTGGCTACCAACCACTGACTTAAGGTAAAACGTGAAGATATGGGTCTATGAAAGGATGCTGGTCGGACCTCTCTACCTGCAGTTCCACATCCGTGGATTCAACAACCAGGGATCAAAAATACTCCAAAAAGGTTGTGTCTGTACTGACCAGGTATAGGCTTTTTATTGGGGGGGGACATTATTCCCTATGTGATATAGTATAACAACTATTGACATAGCATTTATATTGCATTAGATACTATCAGTGATCTAGAGATGATTGAAAGGATATGGGAGAATGTGTGTAGGTTGTATGCAAATACTGTACCATTTTATATAAGGGACTTGAGTATCTGTGGATTTTGGTATTTGTTTTTTTGGGGGGGGCAAGGGGCAGTGTGCAAAATCCAGAGCCCTGCAGGTGCTAAAGTAATTGTATTCTTGCTTAGTTTATCAAACAGAACATCTAATTGTAGACTGTAACACATGCAGACTGGTGAGTCCCTTGCACTCCCACTTTATACAAGTGTGTGTGTGTGTGTGTGTGTGTGTGTGTGTGTGTGTGTGTGAGACCTGTGATGTATTTGTTTTGCACCTGGTAACTATAAGGCCCGTCCAAGCACTAATCCTGCCAACTCTTAGGTGGCATAGAATTCTCCTAAAGTTTTTATATTTTAATAAAAGGTATTCACTTTCATTTCACTGAAAAAAAGCGAAGATGAAGTAAATCTGAAGAGAGTTTCACAACACCAAACTTTAGATCCTTATAAATTCCTTTAATTTTTAGGCACAAAGATTTTAGAGAGGCATAGGAATATTTGTGTTTTTTTTTTCCTCCCTCCACAATGACTTAAAGAATAGCACATTATGGAGTTTTTTACTTGCCTCTATACTTGAAAGTGAACTTTGCTAGATATTCTTGGTTTGTGCCTGCCCTCAGAACTCTCTCGGTCCTGCTCTGTGGTCTTTTGGCATTGAATTTTATTGCAGTTAATAAAATCTGAAGTCAGCCTAATTTTTTTTCCTGCTCTGAACTATGATTTCTTGTCCATAGGGCTGAAGATTTCTTGTCCGTAGGGCTGAAGAGTTTATCCTTAAAGTTAGATAATTTAATGAGGCTGTGTCTTGGTGCTAAGAATTTTCTGTGATTCAGTCTCCATACATGTTCTTTGTGTCTAATCTGTAGATTCTGGGTTTTTCTTTTTGAAGCATTTTTTTTTCTGCGTTCTATCTCTGAATAGTTTTCTCTCCCACTACTTGGGGTCTTCCTGATAGGAACGGTGGCTTTCTGTTGTCTCTTTCTGGTTTTCTTTTTTTTTTTTTAATTTTTTTTGCGGTACCGGGGATTGAACGCAGGGGCGTTCTACCTCCGCGCTACACCCCCGGCCCTATTTTTTATACTTTATTTTGAAACCGGGTCTCACTCACGAAGTTGCGGAGGGCCTCACTAGATAAAGAGTGAGAGATAGGGAGAGAGAGAGAGCGAGAGAGAGCTGAGGCTCGTCGTGAACCCGGATCCTCCGGTCTCCGCCTCCCAAAGTACTGGGATTACAAGTGTGCGCCACCACGCCCGGCACTCTGGTTTTCTATATTAATCATTCTCTCTGTAATTGCTTCTTTGTTGGTTCCCTTTCATCGAGAACACCTCAGATCCTTCCTCTACGCCATTAATTCAACATTTCATATTATCTACTCTAGTTCTTGTTCCCTCTAACACATCCTCAGACCCCCAAATAGTACTGCTGTGATCTTCTACTTGTTTTCTTCATTCTCTTTCTGTCTTATGTTTTGTTTTATCATCTTGACTCTCAATTACAGTTCTATTGAATTTATTATTTATTATATTTAATTATTTATTTATTTTGTGGTACCGGGAGTGGAACCCAGGGGCCTTCTACCTCCGGGCTATACACCCAGCCCTATTTTATTTTTTATTTGGAAACAGAATCTCACTAAGTTGTTGAGAGCCTTGCTAAGTTGCTGAGGCTGGCTTCGAACCTGCCATCCTCCTGTCTCAGCCTCCCAAGTACAGGGATTACAGGCATGCGCCACCATGCCTGGCTAGTTTTATTGAATTTATAGTGTTTTTTTTTGCAGAGTGGTTTCTTTCTCTTATTCGGGGGACACTATTTTTGTTCTTGTGGATCATTTATTCACTCCATCCCCCCCTTTTTTTTTTGCAGTTCTGGGGATTGAACATAGGGGCGTTCTACCTCCGCGCTACACCCCCGGCCCTATTTTTTATACTTTATTTTGAAACCGGGTCTCACGAAGTTGCGGAGGGCCTCACTAAGTAGAGAGAGAGAGAGAGAGAGAGAGAGAGAGAGAGAGAGAGAGAGCTGAGGCTGGCCACGAACCTGGATCCTCTGGTCTCCACTTCCGAAAGTACTGGGATTACAAGCGTGTGCCACCACGCCCGGCTGCACTCCATCCCGTTTATTTTGTCTCCTGTTGGAAGTCATATCCAAAATTAACATGCTATCTCCTTTTATCCGTGTTTAATCGGGGCTAAGTTTACCACCATTGCCCCCATTCCCCTCTTGGGTTATATTATTAGGTCTGCGTTTGTTTTCATCCATGTTTCCCGTGGCCCACTTGTTTGGGCATGGGAGGAAGGGAGAAGGCGGGTGGGGAGGAGTCCAGTCTCCCCAGGGACCTGGAACGCTGCGGTTTCCCGAAGTCTTTCACATGATCGATGCCAGGGCACTGTCCAGCGGGTCTTGACTCTTCCATCTCAGATAGAGCCTTGGAAGACGGCAGGCCCCAGCGGCTCTTCTAGTTACTTGTGAGTTTTGCTACTTACATATTTACAGTCCCTTAGGTGCCGTGATGAGCACATTGAATACATTTTCATTAAGTCCTCATGACGGCTCATTCGAGTGCGTCCCATCCTTATCCTATCTTTTAGATGAGGAAACTGAGGTTCACGTGAGGTCTCTGCAGCTATCCTGCTCTCTTGATCTGTCTGTGATCGTGCCACGCTGTTTACACTTTCGTCATTTATACAAACTAATATAGTAGCATAGTTTATATAAAATATGGTATAACATGTGGACACCTTATAAGATAAAACATATGACAGTATATAAAATGCATTATTATATTATAAATATATATAGATGACATATGTAGGGTGATCTCCTTCCCCTCTTAGATTCCTTTTGTGTCTATTTTTGTGTTTTTATATTTTTTGGAAAGAACTCTAGTATCATTGATTTGTCAAAAATCCTTTGGCATTTTTCTCAGTGTTTATTAACTTATAGGGTAATTTGAGTATCAACACTGTACGTGTTATGGTGAAGGGCCCAGCATGCCTCTCACTGGGTCAACTAACCTCTTATGTATTATGTACTAATCTTGAATTTCCCAAGTATTTCATATTTGTTGTTCTGGTGGATATTAGTATGATAACCTTTCTTCCCCTATTTTCCAATTGTTTTATTACTAGTATATAGAAGCACTATAGTAATAATATAATATATATTTTAATTAATTACATATAATAATAGTAATAATAGTAATAGTAATTATGTAACTATGTATTATGTATTAGTATTAGTAATTATGTATTATGTATTATTAGTAATTATGTATTATGTACTAATCTTGAATTTCACAAATATTTCATATTTGTTGTTCTAGTGAATATTAGTATGATAACCTTTCTTCCTTTATTTTCTAATTGTTTTATTGCTAGTATATACAAGCACAATAGTAATAATATAATATATTTTAATTAATTATATATAATAATAGTAATAGTAATAATAGTAAATGGTAATATAATAGTAATAATATAATATATATATATATATATATATATATATATATATATATATACATATATATTTTGGCAGTACTGGGGATTGAACTTAGGGGCATTCTACCTCTGGGCTACAACCCCAGCCCTATTTTTTATTCTTTATTTTGAAACAGGGTCTCACTAAGTTGCGGAGGGCCTCACTAAGTAGCTGAGGCTGGCTGCGAACCTGGATCCTCCAGTCTCAGCCTCCCAAGTAGTGGGATTACAAGCGTGCGCCACCACGCCTGGGAGACTGGCTTTTTTTTCCCCCGAGACTGGCTGATCTCACTTAGCATATTATATTAGCATATAATATATATTTAACTAATAATATAATATATTTTAATTAATCACAATAGCATTAATATATTTTAAATTAATATTATTAATAAATAATAGTAATGAATTATTCTAATAATAATTCAGTTGCTTCTCTTGAGTTTTGCAGGTGAATAATCCTATTATTTCTAATAATTTTGTCTCCTCCTTTCAATATGTAAACTTTTTTATTTGACTAGGTTTATTGTATACTGTAATTATGCATCATAGTGAGGTTCAAAGTTATACAAACATACATGCATACAGATCTTAGTGTATTTCCCTTCAGATCCACCCGCTACCCTCCCCTCGTCCATATTAGTGAGATTGTTAGTGACACCTTCATATAGGGACCCCCCCGCCGCTCTCCTCCCTTCGTCCATATTAGTGAGATTGTTCATGGTACCTTCATATAGGGACCCCCTATCCTCCCCTTGTCCATATTAGTGAGATTGTTAGTATTTCCTTCATATAGGGACCCCCCGCTACTCTCCCCTCGTCCATATTAGTGAGATTGTTAGTGATACCTTCATATAGGGACCCACCCATCCTCCCCTCGTCTGTATTAGTGAGATTGTTAGTGATACCTTCATATAGGGACCCCCCTACCCTCCCCTCATCCATATTAGTGAGATTGTTAGTGATACCTTCATATAGGGACCCCCCATCCTCCCCTCATCAATATTAGTGAGATTGTTAGTGATTCCTTCATATAAGCACACCCCACTACCCTTCCCTTGTCCATATAGTGATATTGTTAGTGATAACTTCATATAGGGACCCCCCACTCTCCTCCCCTCGTCCATATTAGTGAAATTGTTAGTGGTACCTTCATATAGAGACCCCCCCCATCCTCCCCTCGTCTGTATTAGTGAGATTGTTAGTGATACCTCATATAGGTACCCCCCCGCTACCCTCCTCTCGTCCATGTTAGTGAGATTGTTAGTGATTCCTTCATATAGGGAACCCCCCCCCGCTACCCTCCCTTCATTTATATTAGTAGTGAGATTGTTAGTGATTCCTTTATATAGGGACATGGTGATATTTGAACTGTTTTTCTTTATCAGTTCTTTTTCTCCTCCTACCTCCCTACTCCCATCCCCCTTCTACTCTTCGACTGGTCTGAGCTCTCCTCATTTGTCTGAAGTCCCTTTTGTTTCCTATTTTCTCTCTAGCTCCCATGTGTGAGAGAAAACATAGGGCCCTGGGCTTTCCGAGACTGGCTGAGCTCACTTAGAATAATATTTCGTAGTTCCATCCATTTTCCTGCAAATGTCGTTACGTACAATTCTTCCCCCATTCTTTGAGATCTGTTGGCCGTGACTAGCTGTCTTGCAGCACAGGGTCCAGCTGGTCCCTCAGTGGCCAAAGTCGGCTCTGGCCAGCCTGGCCCGCTCTCCCTCCACGCTGCTCCGCGGGCTGGCCGGGGTGACTGCCCCAAGTCGGGCTGGGTTGGCTTAGCTCCAACCTGCAGGTTGAATCCAGGGGCTGCATTTAATTTCCTCTTGATTTATTTTGTGTTTCAATCTAGAAGTGTGCTTCTCAGGTTCTCGGCAGAAGCTCTGATGCTTAGACCAAGATGAGTCTTCTGTTGTTTGAAACTCAGAGCCCCCGGATTGGCTTTGCCAGGGGACTCACCATGTCACCCATGGAAACACTGGCCAGACGTCCCATGGAGGCCTCCGGCAGACACTCGCCGACAGGGCTGTGGTCTGTCTCAAGCTCTCTTTAACTCACATTAAGCAATTAACTCCCGCCTTCCTTTCCTCGAGGGCTGTCTTTAGCTCAGCGCTTCTCATCCATCACTGTGTGCTTAAAGTGCTCGAGAGTCGTTTTTCAATCGCAATTTCTTACTCAGCAGCTCCAAGATGGGGCATGCATTTTTTTTAACTTTATAATTTTTTTTTTTTTTTTGGTCCTGGGGATTGAACCTAGAGTAGAGGTATTCTATCTCCAAGCCCAATTTTATTTCTTATTTGGAAACAATGTCTCACTAAGTTGCAGAGAACCTCACTAAATTGCGGAGGCTCTCCACAAACTTGCAATCCTCCTGTCTCAGTCTCCCAAGTACTAGGATTACAAGTGTGCACCACCACACTTGGCTAACTTTATAAATTTTTAAAAATTAATTTTTTGCTGGGTGTGGTGGCACACGCTTGTAATCCCAGTACTTGGGAGGCTGAGACCAAAGGATCCGGGTTCACAGCCACCCTCAGCTACTTAGTGAGGCCTCCACAACTTAGTGAGACCGAGTGTAGCTTGGAGGTAGAATGCCCCTGGGTTCCATTCCCAGTACCGCAAAAAATAGTAATTTTTTTGGTGCATTGTAATTGTACATGATAGTGATATTCATGGTGATACAGTCATATTTGTGCATTAAATTATTTGGTCTGTTTTCTTCTCCAAACCTCTCCCTCCTCCCTCCCATACATGACTATGAGATTCAGAGTGATACATTCACATGTATGTACAAAATTGTTTGGTCTGTTATCTGGCCTGAGATTTTTCAGGCCCTTCTTTGAGTAGTGGATTTTAGATCACAGGAAGTATGTAATTTTTACTCACTTTAAAAAGTAATTATGTAGTGGTGCATGCCTGTAATCTCAGTACTTGGGAGGCTGAGACAGGAGGATCACAGTTTGGTGACCAGCCTTGGCAACTTAGCAAGGCCCTCTGCAACCTAGTCAGACTCTATTTCCAAATAAAAAATAAAATCGGGCTGGGGGTGTAGCTTGGAGGTAGAATGCCCCTGGGATCAATCCTCAGCACCACACACACACACACACACACACAAAGTAATTATATCCATTAATTACAGTGTAATAGGGGACATAGAGGTGAGCGAGAAGAATACTGGGCAAGGTCAAAATTGTTTCTATTTTTTTTTGGTTACCAGCTGTATGTTCCCACTTTAATTATCACCTACTAGAAAGCTGGAAAAATCAAATGTCAAAATGGAGGTGAACATACTTGGTTGGCATAAACCCTCGAAGTGAAAGGTTATCGTCCTCCATGATTAACTGGAACAGTGACCAACCTTTCCTAGTAATTTATGGCCATCAAAACAACAGTAGTGGTAAATAGCCAGGATGTTAGTATTAAAAGAGATCATTGATATAAAATGCCCATCACTGTGCCTGGAAAATACATAGCCATAAATGGTCGCTATTCTTGCTTGCATTCAAGCTGGGAGGATTGGGTAGAGAGAAAGCTGTGCTTCCTAAATGGGCATCGTGTTTCGTATGGCGGGATGTTCTTCTTCGCCTCTGCCTTGGTGATGGCTGTCCTGCATGTGCCCTTTCAGTGACAACAAATGCACAATGAAATGAGTGACCACCCACTTGGGAATGTTCCTGTTTGCATCAGTTAATATGCTTGGAGGAGCAAAATCTTCAAATTCAGCCGGGCATGGTGGTGCACGCTTGTAATCCCAGTACTTGGGAGGCTGAGACAGGAGGATCGCAGGTTCGCGGCCAGCCTCAGCTACTTAGTGAGGCTCTCTGCAACTCAGTGAGACCCTGTTTCAAAATAAAGAATAAAAAATAGGGCTGGGGGTGTAGGCCGGAGGTAGAATGCCCCTGGGTTCAATCCCCAGAACCGCAAAAAAAAAAAAAAAATTCAAATTCAATTTGTTCAGGCAATGGGGGAAAACTTATTACGTCACTTAGCAAGACCCGAGATAGACTCTCAGGTTGTTTGACTCCGCAGCTGATGAGCTTTCCATCTTCACTGCGGTGGTGCTGGGGACGCCCTCGGCATCTCAGAGCGGCTTCGGCAATTCCATGTGTGACAGCACACAAGACGATGTCTAGGAGAGATGAGACTCCTTCCCTCTGCTCTCCCTGGAGAAAGTCACTCAGAAGATCCCTGAAGATGTGCTTTCCGCAGTTACTGGCCACTTCCCCTTTCTAAACTCATCTTTTTTGTGTGTGTGTGGTACTAGGGATTGAACCCAGGGGCATTCTACCTCTGCGCTACACCCCCTGCCCTATTTTTTATCCTTTATTTTGAAACAGGGTCTCACTAAGTTGTGGAGGGCCTCACTAAGTAGTTGAGGCTGGCCGCGAACCCTGATCCTCCGGTCTCAGCCTCCCAAGTACTGGGATTACAGCGTGCGCCACCATGCCCAGCTGTAAGCTCATGTTACTGGCCGAGGAAATAAGATCTCCATGCATATATGAACAGTCTGCTCAGGAATTATCCTTGTGTTAAGTGGGAAAGGATGGAGATAAGACTACAACCAGAGCCCAGCATTTGAGGAGGAGGATGGGCATCGGGTGCTAGGTGCAGATAATGTTCTAAATGTGGACGACACAAATGAAATTTTTACAGTGGCAAGCACCTTTGAATTTCCAAGCAGGAGAGGTTTCCTTTTTTGTTACAGCCATCCTGAATATTTTTGCATCTTCTGTTTTTAATTTTTAGCAATGGGGGGCTCAATTATCATGAAGATCTTTAACTTCTCCTCCTTCGTTGGCCTTTACCTGCACCCAAAGCTAGAAGTTGAAGGTGGCTTTAGCATCAGTTGTGCCAAGCTATTGAAGGCAAGGTCATCCTTGGGGTGACCTTGAGACATTGGCTAGGGAATGAGCCTGTGCCCAAGCCTCAGCCCTGCTGGCCTCTCTATGTGTCTTGGTCTTACACGTGTGATTTAAGGTCCTGAGATAGTCAGATAGTCCTCAGAACCAGATGCCCCGGAACCGACCCAGATTTCAGAAACTGGTAACTGCTGTGACTGCCTAAGTTAGCTTCTGTGTCTGTTTGCTACAGCTGATGTAATTCTGTGGTTGCTACTGCTGATGCAATTCTGTGGTTTCTATATAAACCCTGTCCTTTTACCAGTCAGAGCTGCTCTCCTGAGGAGACAGCCCACGGCCGTGAATAAATGACTCTTTGATTTGGACAAGAGCTTTGAGTGGTCTCTCTCGGCGGCTTCCCTACAACACTCCTACCAGCCATGCTAACCTTCTTCGTATGCTGCTTGGATTAATGTTTTATCACCATGCCCTTAGAAAGTATCATGTCAACAGGTTGCTGAAAATGTGCTACTCAAAAGACTGTGGTCACCTTGTTTGTCAGTATGGTCAGCAAACATCTCCCACCCTCTACGGTACCAACTGCCCCTGTCCCTGACTCTTTCAGATGCCCAGAAAAACTTCAAGGTCTTGCAAGACTAGATTTAGGAGCCACTAAAAATATGGCCCATTCCCTTTGGATTTGGAGCAAGTGCATTGACCCTCTGTCGATCCGGCTGCTTAGATATGTATGTATCTCGAGAGATTTAAGTCCCAACCTTCTGCTTCCTTCCACAGTAGTTCACCTTTGTTCACGGGCATTGAAAAATCGGCGGAACATTTATTTCTTGCTCTAATAGCTTTCTCGGAAGCCTCAGAAGTAGTTTATTATCTGTTCCAAAATGGAAGAGAAATATCATTGAAATTTAACCTTGCCATTGTGCAACAAAACCTTTTAAAATAGATGTTATGCAGAAGAACACTGTTAGTGCAGCCTGCTGCCAAAGGTAGATTTTATTTTTTTTTTCAGAACTAGGGATGGAACCCAGGGACATTCTACCTCCGAGCTACACCCCCAGCCTATTTTGTTCTTTATTTTGAAACAGGGTCTCACTAAATTGCGGAGGGCCTCACTAAGTAGCTGAGGCTGGCTATGAACCCAGATCCTCCTGTCTCAGCCTCCCAAGTACTGGGATTACAAGCGTGCGCCACCGCGCCCAGCTGATTTTTTTTTCTATGATTTTGTCACCATCATAAAAAAAAATGTCACAAGGCCGGGCGTGGTGGCACACGCTTGTAATCCCAGTAGTTTGGGAGGCGGAGACCAGAGGATCCGGGTTCGCGGCCAGCCTCAGCTCTCTCTCTCTCTCCCTGTCTCTCTCTCTCTCTACCTAGTGAGGGCCACTGCAACTTCGTGATATCCGGTTTCAAAATAATGTATAGAAAAAATAGAGCTGGGGGCGTAGCGCCGAGGTAGAACGCCCCTGGGTTCAATCCCGGGTACCGCAAAAAAAAAAAAAATGTCACAAGGAAATTTTGTCATTTCAAGAATCTTCTACTAAAAATGTTGTTGTGTCTATCCTTTTGAAATCTTCCTGGCCTGGCTCTTTTGCATCGTTGCCTGTTATAAAGAACACGGTCCCAGTCAATACTGCTTATGGCGTTTGTACGGAAAGGCTCTGGAATCGGGATTAACCCCCATCGCCATCATGGATTAGCCGAATGACTTTTCTCAGCCTCAGCTCACTCATTTGGGAAACAGGGAGGATCGAGGTAAAGACACACATGTCTGAAGCAACAGCTGGTAGAGTCCCCGGTAAATCGCTGACCCATGATGAATATTCAGGAATATTATGGGTGCCCTTCTTGATAGCTGAGAGCAAAGGCCAGGTGAAATGGTTTAACAGGGAAGGGGCAGATTCGCTTTCAAATAGATCCTCAGGCTGCGCGCATCCTAAACATGGGTTGTCTACGCAGGGAGTATGATCTTAGAGATGATGTAGTTCAACCTCATCCTGTTGTAGAAATGGAGCCAGGTGTGGTGGCGCACGCTTGTCATCCCAGTGCTTGGGAGGCTGAGACAGGAGGATCAGACAGGAGGATCATAGGTTCACGGCCAGCCTCAGCTTCTTAGTGAGGCCCTCCGCAACTTAGTGAGACACTGTTTCAAAATAAAGAATAAATAATAGAGCTGGGGGCGTAGCCCTGAGGTAGAATGCCCCTGGGTTCAATCCCCAGTACTGCAAAAAAAAAAAAAAAAAGAAAGAAATGGGCTCTGCATCATCCCCCGAGCACAGCCACTGTCCTCCTCAAACACTCTATTCCCCATGGGTAACCTTCAAAGGTCCCCTTTGCCTCCTGAAACAGTACAAGCTCCCCAGGCCTCCTCATCTTGCTCCATGTACCTTGCAACCATCTCCTCCTACTTCTTCTTTCTCTTTTTTTTTAACATGCTTTTTTTTTTTTTTTTTTTTTGCGGTACCGGGGATTGAACGCAGGGGTGTTCTACCTCCGCGCTACACCCCCGGCCCTATTTTTTATACTTTATTTTGAAACCGGGTCTCACGAAGTTGCGGAGGGCCTCACTAAGGAGAGAGAGAGAGAGACAGGGAGAGAGAGAGATAGAGACAGCTGAGGCTGGCCTAGAACCCGGATCCTCCGGTCTCTGCCTCCCAAAGTACTGGAATTACAAGCGTGCGTCACCACGCCCGGCTCAACATGCTTTTATTGGTGCATTGGAGTCTCACATCACAATGAATATCTATTTGATGTTAACATACATGCACACAGCTCTTAGTATCCCCCCACCTCCCCCCATCTATATGAAGTACTGAGAATGATGTTGGTATAATCTCACATGTACACATTGTTTATGATAGTAATTCCACTGATTCGCTTCTTTCTTGCCCTTCCCCTTCCCTTGTACCACTTCCCTTGCCCCGCTGAGGGTTCTCCATTATCAACCGGAGTCCCTTGTGTGTCCCCACTACTCCCTAGGTTGCACATATTAATGAAAACATATGTCCCTTCTTTTTTTGTGATTGGCTGATCTCGCTTAACATAATGTTCTCCAGCTCCTTCCATTTTCTTGCAAATGATGTTATTTTGTTCTTTATTGCTGAATAGAATCCATTGTGTGTATTTCCCGCTATTTTGTAATCCACTGATCTGTTGATGGACATCTAGGTTGGTTCCATAATTTGGCCACTGTGAATTGTGCTGCTGTGAACATGGGTATGCATATATTACTGTAGTTTTCTAGTTTCAATCCCTTTGGTCTGGGGATTGAACCCAGAATCTCACCTGTGCTGAGCTTATTATTGAGCTGCACCCTCAGCCCCCCCACCACTTCTTTATAGTCATGTTCATCAGCTGCCGTCTCCTACGTTGACCGCACACATTTCCAGTCTCTGCTATGGAGTAAATCTCCCCTGTGGGGCATGCCTTTCTTGCTCCATGCACAGCACCATTACATATTATTTAGAGGAAAATGCATGCTGCCAAATACAATTAAAAAGCAACATACAGCTGGGCATGGTGGCGCATGCTTGTAATCCCAGTACTTTGGGAGGCAGAGACCGGAGGATCCGGGTTCGCGGCCAGCCTCAGCTCTCTCTCTCTCTCTCTCTCTCTCCCTGTTTCTCTCTCTCTCTCTACCTAGTGAGGCCCTCTGCAACTTCGTGAGACCCGGTTTCAAAATAAAGTATAAAAAATAGGGCCAGGGGTGTAGCGCGGAGGTAGAACACCCTGCGTTCAATCCCCGGTACCACACACACACAAAAAAAAAGCAACATACACAGAAATAGGTCTGAGGGAAAATTTATTAGTATCTTGAGGCTACCATAACAAAATACCACTGCCTGGGGGGTTTAGACAACAGAAAAATTTATATAGCGCAGTTCTGGGGACTGGAAGGCTGAGACCAAGGTGTTGATAGGTTTGGCCTCTCCTGAGGTGTCTGTCCTTGGCTTGTGGACAGCTGCCTTCTCTCTGTGTCCTTGCGGGGCCTTTCTGAGCAGGTGAGCTCCTGCCGCCTCCCGTGTGTCCTAATCTCTTTATAAGGATACCAGCGAGATTGGGTCAGGGCTCACTGCAGTCACCATATTTTAACTCGATTCTCTCCTTTAAAGCTCTCCTCCAAGTTCAGTGGCTTTCTGAGGTCCCAGGCATTAGGGCTTCAACGTGTGGATTTTGGGGGTGCATAATTCAGCCCTGAACTGCAGGGCTGGTTTCTTCCGAAGGCTGCGAGGGGGAATCTACTCAGGACTCTTCGCTTCTGGTGACCTCAGGTACCCTCGACTTACAGACATCGATCCCTGCGTGTACATGTCATCCTCCCTCCGCGCATCTGTGCCCAAATTTCCCCTTTTATAAAGACATCTGCCATATTGGATTCGGATGGGCCCTAATGGCCTCGTTTCAATTTGATACCTCTGTCATGACCCTATCTCCGTACAAGGTCACATTCTGAGATACTGGGAATTAGGACTTCAATATATCTTTTTTGGATGGACCTAATACAACCCACACCAGAGAATCTGATTTTGAGGGTCAGAGGAGGAACCTCGAGGGGCTTGAACTGCATAGGTCCTATGTTAGTTCTTAAGCCAGGTAGAGGGCAGACATTTCATAACATTGGCAACAGCAACAAATAAAGGAATCAGGCATTGAGAGGGACTACCATGCCACTCCTGCAAGGGCAAACAGACCCTTAGCGTGGGGCTGCAGTTTGGATAAAAGTCTCCCTAAGGACCATGTGTTGAAGGCTTGGTGCCCAGGGCAGCAATGCTGGGAGGTGTTGTGGGCCTTTAAGAGGTGGGCCTAGCGGGAGGCTTTTAGGTCACTGGGGTATGTCCTCAAAGGGGGTCCAGTTCCTTCCTCTTTCTCTCTCTTTATTTTGCTTCCTGGCCATGAGGTGAGTGGTTTTGCTTCACTATGCACTCTTATCACTGTGATAGGAACTAAGAGAAAGGATGGCATGGGGTCTAGGGGAAGCATGGGATCGAGCCAAGACTTGGTGTGGAAGGCCAGGAAACTCCCTCAGGAGCAGAGCCCCAAGCAAGGAGTAAGAATTTACTAGCTAAAGAAGAGCAACAATCATGTGAGAAGAGGAGATGGCACTTGCGAAGACAGGAAACATGAGCGTTTACAAGACGTGAAAGGAAGTTTGAGGAGCAGGGCCAGGAAAGGGGGAGCTTTCGTTGAGTCTGGTTAGGGGCCAATAGGTCATGTTAAAGTGATAGAGAAGAACAAAATGATGTCATTTGGATGGAACTAGAGAATGTTATGCTAGGTGAGATCAGCCAGTTTCAAAAGTCAAGGGTCCTATTTTTTCTTTCAGATATGGAAGCTAGAGAGAAAATAGGAAACATAAGGGACTCAGATAAATGAGGAGAGAGATCAGTAGAAGAGTGGAAGGGGATTGAGGGAGGGAAGGGGAAGGAAAAGAAGAACTGATGAAGGAAACAGTTCAAACAAGGCTATGTCCAGTAGGAAGTCATCACTGCCAATCTCCCTAATGTATGGGGAGGAGGGGATGTGGAGGGAAACACACCAAGTGATATGGGTATGTATATGTTTGTATCAACTTGAATATCATGTCATAAAATTACAATGCACCAATAAAAGTGTGTGTGTGTGTGTGTGTATTTATGTATATGCTTTCTTTGATATATACACTTTTTTGGTGTGTGATACTGGGGATTGAACCCAGGGGCATTGTACCTCTGAGCCACATCTCCACTCCTATTTTATTTTTAATTTGGAACAGGGTCTTGCTAAGTTGCTGAGGGTCTCACTAAGTTGCTAAGACCAGCCATGAACCTGTGATCCTCCTGTCTCAGCCTCCCAAGTACTGGGATTACAGGTATGCACCATCATGTCCAGCTTTTTTATATATACACTTTTAACCAGTCCTTCCTATATCTATTTATCTATCTATCTATCATCTATCTATCATCACCATTTTTAACCAGTCATACATATATACACACACATATATACATGTGGATGGAACTATATATACATGTACATATGCATGTATATATAGTTATATACATGTATATACATGCATATATGTATACATACATATATACATGTATACATATATGCATGTCCACATATATGTATGTATATATGTATGTATACATATTTATGTATGTATATAGAGTATATGTACATAGTATATATCCATATATATATATGTATGTATGTATATGACTATGGCTTTTGTTACAAGGGAAGGTATGAAAAAGTTTTATGTGGGGCAGCAGCATGGTCAGATTTACATGGTAGGAAGGTCTCCTTAGCTGCAGAGGTGGGTGGGAGATTACATGAGCATTAGTCAACTGGGGGGCCCGTTATGAGGTTACTACAAAGTTCAGCCCAGCTGGAAAATAAAAGCAGCTTTGACAAGGGTGGTGAAGGTGAACCACTCAGAAATGGATGGATTTGAAATGCGTTTTTAAGGTATAAAATAGAACAAGGTAATTGATGTGAAATAGAGGGTGAGAGCGATACCCCCCCCCCAGCTTTGGGTAAAGGGGCCCCTGCTCTGAACTCATAGAGATGGTCCCTGACTTATGACGGTTTGACTTTATGGTAATGTGAAAGTGATCTGCATTCAGGACAAACCATACTTCAAACTTACAATGTTGACCTTTTCCTGGGCTAGCAATATAGAGCATGATATTATCTGGTGGTGCTGGATGGCAGCAGCAGCAAGCTGTAGCTTCCAGCCAGCCCTGCCAACTAGGGGGGGAAACAACTGGTATTCTACAGTGTACTGTGCGGCTAAGCTATGATGTTTGGTAGATTACGTGTATTAAATGCATGTTGACTTGCAGTATTTTCTTTTTTGTGTGTGTGGTCCTGGGGATGGAACCCAGGGGCATTTCTACCTCCAAGCTACACCCCCAGCCATATTTTTTTTATTCTTTATTTTGAACCCAGGGGCATTCTACCTCCGAGCTACACCCCCAGCCCTATTTTTTTATTCTTTATTTTGAAACAGGGTCTCACTAAGTTGCGGAGTGCCTCACTAAGTAGCTGAGGCTGCCCGTGAACCTGGATCCTCCTGTCTCAGCCTCCCAAGTACTGGAATTACAAGTGTGCATCACCACGCCCAGCTGACTTGCAGTATTTTCAACTTTTTCTTTTTTGTGTGTGTGTGGTACTGGGGTATTATGGTTAGATATAGAATGTCCCCCGAAGAGCTCATGTATTAATGTTCAGAGTTGATGTAATTGAGTCATGAGGGTTGTAATCTCATCAGTAGATGAATCCATTGTAATGGATTTACTAGGTGGTAACCTAGGCAGGTGGGATGTGGCTGGAAGGTGGGTACCTGGGGGTGTGGCCTTAGGGACTATGTTGTATCTTTGAACCCCTTTGCTTGTTGGCTTTCTCTGCTTCTGGCCTCTGATGTGAGAGCAGAGCCCTTGCTCTCTCCCTCTCTCTGCTTCTGCCACCATGCCCTGAGCTCTACAGACCCCGGCCTCACATGTACTGAACCCCCAAATCTCCAAAAAAACTGTGAATAAATAAACCTTCCTCTAAGTTGTGTGGTCAGTTGTTTTAGATTGAGGTAGCAGTGAGAATGTTGACATGGGATTGAACCCAGGGCACTCTACCACTGATCTACACACCCCAGCCCTTTTCATAGTTTTAAATTTTGAAACAGGGTCTCACTAAGTTACTGTGTGCTAGCCTCAAACCTGTGATCCTCCTGTCTTGGCCTCCCAAATATTGGGATTGCTGATCTATGCCACCGTGCCTGGCTTTTTTCAACTTTTAACTGTGGGACATAACCTTAGAGAAAATGGAGGAGTAGCTGGACTTTATAGACCAGGAGTTGGCAAACTCTAGCCTGTGGGCCACTTCTGGCCCCTGTCCAATTTTTTCTTTTTTTGCAGTACTGGGGATTGAACCCAGGGGTATTCTACCTCCGAGCTACACCCCCAGCCCTATTTTCTGTTCTTTATTTTGAAACAGGGTCTCACTAAATTGCGGAGGCCTCACTAAGTAGCTGAGGCTGGCCGTGAACCTGGATCCTCTGGTCTCAGCCTCTCAAGTACCGGGATTACAAGCATGCACCACCACGCCCAGCTCCTGTCCAAATTTTTTGCAATGAAGTTTTATTGAAACACAGCTTTGCTCATTCATGCTGTGGCTACCTGTACACTACAACAGCAGAATCGAGCCGTTGTAGCAGACACTGACTGTTCAAAGCCTGAAATATTTACTATCAGCCCTTTTACAGGAAAAAATGTGCCAACACCTGCCTTAGAAGTCTTTTCATATCACAAACACTCACAAATAATGAAGGTGTTCATAGACAAGTGGACTCTCTCGGCCCAGGCAAATCTTTTGACCGTAATTCATCAGCTTTCGCAACTAAGGATGCCCAGGCGTTGGGGGAAGCTTCTCTCCATCGGCTCCTCCCACCTCCTGCAAAAGAAAGTGGTGAAACACTGCAGATTTTGCCTCTTGCTGATTCTAATACTGCTCTCCAATGCAAGGGGGATTTGGGCAGAGGAAGTGCCTAAGTAAAATAAGAAATGAACTCACTGACTTGTCAAAAATCTTCATCTAGGCCGGGCATGGTGGCTCACGCTTGTAATCCCAGTACCTGGGAGGTTGAGACAGGAGGATTTCAGGTTCACAGCCAGTCTCAGCACCTTAGCAAGACGCTCTGCAACTTAGTGAGAACTGTTTCAAAATAATACAATAGGGCTGGGGGTGTTGCTCAGAGGTAGAATGTCCCTGGGTTCAATCTCTAATACTGCCAAAAAAAAAAAGAAAGAATAAGAAAAAAGAAAAAAATCTTCCTCTAGTCTAGTCTCATAGGAAAGTGCAATTTGTCAACATTCTCAGCATCCACCTTGATTATTTAGCCTTTTTTCTGGGACACTCCTCAATTAGTATGGGCTTTGCTGTGGTATTACATGTGGGAGCTGGGGGATATTTTGCTATAATATGCAATTCATATTACTCCATCTAGACCCGAAGTAAGATACTGATTCTTTATATATACATATAAAAGTTATACATTTGCAGAAGAGCTCTGCTTCTATGCAGGAACCTGCAAAAATTAGAATGGACCAGGGCAAAGGGAAGGGTCAAAGTGCTTCTTGGGATTCTGATAGGATCATTTAAATAGCACAAGTGATACCAGTACTTGGGAAATTGAAACAGGAGAATGGCAGGTTTGAGGCCAGTGCTTGGTAACTTAGCAAGACCCTGTTTCAATAAATAAATAAGTAGATAGATAAATGATAGATAGATAGATAGATAGATAAATAGGGCTGGGAGTGTAGCTCAGAGATAGAGTGCCCAGTCAGTACCACACACACACATACACAAAAGTGTAAAGGTGACTGGGTATGGTGGCGCACGCCTGTAATCCCAGTACTTAGGAGGCTGAGACAGGAGGATTGCAGGTTCGAGGTTAGCCTTTGCAACTTAGTAAGACTGTCAGCAACCCTGTTTCAAAACAACAATAACAACAACAATAAATAAATAAATAAATAAATAAATAAATAAAAAGGGCTGGGGGTGTAGCTTGGAGGTAGAATGCCCCTGAGTTCAATCCCTAGTGCCCCCCCTAAAAAAATAGTGGAGGTAACAACTAGTTTGAAAACACGTGATACCTGACTTTGACCTAGGATTCTTTTGACTTTACAATGGGCAAAAGCACACCCATGTCACTCTTCTGTTTCTCACTCGCAGCACAGTATTATGAGGTATACAACTAAGTTGCAGAGGGCTTCATTAAATTTAGCTAAGGCTGGCCACGAATCTGCGATCCTCCTGTCTCAGCCTCCCAAGTACTGGGACTTACAAGCGTGTGCCGCCACGCCCGGCTCATTAAATGCATTTCTGATTGATGGTATTTTCAAATTTCGAAGGGTTTATTGGGATGGAACCCCACCGTAAATCAAGGAGCATCGGTTGTTTTGAAGAGCAATGAGGGCAGAAGCGGCAAAGCAGACATGGGCTGTGTGCCCCTCGCAGGGGAGCTCCGGGTGGGCTGAGGAGGTAGAGGCAGCGGATGGGTGTGGCTGAGATTTCCCGGGAAGAAGGATCATAAAGAAAAGAAGTCCTGACACTCAGCCTACAGCTCTAGAAAGACAAGCTTGCTATACAGGATGTAGAGAAGGAGGGTTCAAGTCGATAAGGGAAAGCTGGAAAATGAGGAATCCTAAAAACTGAAAACAACATCTTCAGAAGAAGGTTTCAAGCTGGGCGTGGTGGCACACGCTTGTAATCCCAGTACTTGGGAGGCTGAGATGGGAGGATCCGGGTTCGCGGCCAGCCTCAGCTACTTAGAGAGGCCCTCTGCAACTTAGTGAGACCCTGTTTCAAAATAAAAAATAAAAAAAAAGAGGGCTGCAGGTGTAGCTTGGAGGTAGAATGCCCCTGGGTTCCATCCCTGGTACCGCAAAAAAAAAAAAAAAGAAGATTTCATTTTCTTATATCACATAAGCTGAGGAATGGATGTCGCTACTTGGAAGTCACCAGCGACCTCAGAGTTGTTCCCAGGAAGTTGAAGTGGGAGGAACTGGAAGCCACACTGCCATGCGAGAGTGGGTGAGGCACAAGAAAAAGGCACAACAAGTGTCGGCAGGAAGATCTGGGGTATCGAAGGAGAGGAAGAAGCCGGAGATGGCAGTGGGGCCAGGACAGGATTTTTTATTTTTAATTTTAATTTTTAATGATACAAGGGACTCCACATCTTTTGATTCTGATAACGGGTTCCACCAGGGAGAGGGAAGGTGATCGATGATAAAGAAAAGGAATTACAGATGTACCCTAAGTTCATCTATCACCTCACCACACTGATCTACTCTGGGTTCAGCCTCTGGCACTTCAAGTGGGCTTAAAAACCAGCATGGCCATCGTGCGGGGAGGGATGGCAGCCATGTGACCTGGCGTCCCGAGAAAGCCTCCCTGTGAGTTCTCAGCCTCACCTACTTTGCTGTCTGCACAGCATATGGTCTTCCGATTCAGTTGCAAACAGAAGAGGCTCTTGTTATTTATCCCTCAGAATATGAATTAAATTTAAAATAGATGTCATTTTCGAGCGAGAGGCTGTAATGTTATCAGCCCTCCAGAAATAGCGTGTCACTCTTCTGGTTCCTGGGGGTCTGAGCAGCAGGATCGCATGATTTCACAAATGAGTATGGCCGCGTGGAGATCTGATGTGCTCCTCGTCACGGTTTTACCTGATTAAAAATGCCCCATTCCACAAAGAAAGCGTTTAGGACACGGGGGTCTTGGAGCATCAGAGTTTTCACACAAGCTGTCGTTGCAAAATGAAATTTACGATCTTAGAGATGGCACCAAGCTGGGGAAATTTACATGCTATCAGGATGCAGGACTAGCTATCTGCAATAATTGAAATCGGCAGTAATAACTTGATTCATCCTAGGGAGTAACATTAGAGACTAGAATAAGGAAGAAATACTTTCCAAATCTGAGAGTGTTTATTTTCCTTGTTTACTTACACAGAGATGCTGTCAACTTCACAACTAAATTTCTTTCCTTTCTATTTTGTACTAGGGATTGAACTCTGGGGCATTCTACCTTCAAGCCCTTTTTTATTTTTTTTACTTTGAAAAGGGGTCTCCCTAAGTTGGTGAGGGTCTCCTTGATAAGTTGTCAAGGCTGGCCTTGAATCTGTGATCCTCTTGTCTAAGTCTCCCAAGTACTGGGATTACAGGTGTATGCCACTGTACTGCACTAAGTAAATTTCTTTCTTTCTTTCTTTCTTTCTTTCTTTCTTTCTTTCTTTCTTTCTTTCTTTCTTTCTTTCTTTTTTCTTTCTTTCCTTCCTTCCTTCCTTCCTTCCTTCCTTCCTTCCTTCTTTCTTTCTTTCTTTCTTTCTTTCTTTTCTTTCTTTCAGTACTGGGGATTGAACTCAGGGGCATTCTACCTCCAAGCTACACTCCCAGCCTTATTTTTTATTCTTTATTTTGAAACAAGGTCTCACTAAGTTGCGGAGGGCCTCGCTAAGTAGTTGAGGCTGGCGGTGAACCTAGATCCTCCTGTCTCAGCCTCCCAGGTACTGGGATTACAAGCGTGCACCACCACGTCCTGCTGTAAATATCTTTCTTGATCACTTTAGACCCCCATCATCACCAATGCCATTGGAAGCAATCATTGTGCTAAGCAAGTAATGCACATTTCCTTATTTTGCCTAGTCTTGAGATGTCCTGTTGTTATCTTTATTTGCAGAAGGAGGAAACTGAGGCTCAGAAGGTAAATTGCCTGCAGGTCACACACACTGCATGAGTGATAAAGTATATATAATTCAGGTAGGATGACCCTGAGGCCTCCATATATATATTGAACCCCTTCATTTCTCTCTATAAAATTGAAGGCATTTTAGCCTCTGCCTCCAGGGAGTTGAAAATCTGGAAGTGTATGATGTGTATACTCATAACTTGTCCATAGGCAGAGTTTGTTAAGTGCGGTAGGGATGCTTCGGAGTTTAAGACAGTGAGGAATTACTATTGAGGGTCCAGAGGTGCAGGCTGTCCTGGGGTTCTCCATCGGTCCTTAGAGCTACATGAAGTTAAAGGACTGGTGGAATCTGATTGGCTGAGGGGGGAGTGAAGGAGAGCCAGGGTGGACGGGGTAGTGAGGACTAACGCAGAATCAGGCTGGAGTGGTGTCCGGGAGCATGGGCAGTCCTGTTGAATAGATGTGTGTGCAACTAACGGTAGAAAGACCGTGTTAGAGCCTAGGGGTATCCAGACAACTGTATGATTGTGTAAGTGCCTGACTTACTATGGTTCAACTTAACCATTTTTTTTTGTTAACTTTACTATGGTGTGAAGGTGACACATAGTCAGTAAAGCTTATGCTTCAAATGTGGAATTTGGAGCTTTTCCTGGGCTAGTAATATGCCTTAAGATATTCTTTTGTGCTGCTGGGGAGTGGTGATGAGCCTCAGTGCTTAGTCAGCCCCACAGTCACGAGGGTGAACAGCTGACCCTCTACAGTACAGGTGTTGCTAATCTATGATGTTCAGTAGGCTAGGTGTATGAAATGTATTTTTGTAGCTGGGCATAGTGGAGCACACTTGTCATGCCAGTACTTGGGAGGCTGAGACAGGAGGATCTCATGTAATATTTGGAGCATATGCATACTTTAAAATTATTCATTTTTTATTTGCAATTGAAATTTAACCTTGGAATGGTGAGATTATAGGTTATTGGTTTTTATTTGTTTTGATTATTTATAGTTACATTTTTTTTTACAATGAACCAAACTGTATGATTTAAGAAACAACACTTCTGGGCTGGAAGTATAGTTCCGTGGTAGAATGTGTGTTTACAATGTGCAAGGCCCTGGGTTCCATCCCCAGCACAAACAACAATTACTACCACTACAACAACAAACTTCCTATATGCACCAAAGCCTTCAGATTTTTTCTCCTTAGACTTCTTTTTATTTACCTTTCTGCAACTTTTCCTTTTTTGGTACTGGGGATTGAACCCAGGGCCATTCCATGTCCATGCTACACCCCCACCCTTTTAAAATTTTTTTAAATTTTCAAATAGGATCTCACTAGGTTGTTGAGAGTCTCACTAAATTGCCAAGGCTGGCCTTGAACCTGTGATCCTCCTGTCTCAGCCTCTCAAGTACTGGGATAATAGGCATGCACCACTATGTCCAGTTCTGCAACATTTTATAGACTTGATTCTAAAGATTCCTTTTCTGTGCTTTATTCTTGCATTGTTTTGTTCTTCTCTATCTGTAACTCTCTTCTTTAGTTCTTTTCCCTTTTCCTTTCATACTGTTCTTTCCAAATGTTACACCATCGGCTCTTTTCTCTGCTTTCTATCCTTAGGACTTGCTTTATTGTGTCTCTGCAACTCTCTCAAGCGTCTTGAGCTTAACAATATTTATTTACCTCTTGAGTATGTGAAACCTTATGTTATGGCTTCGGTTTGGAATGTCCTCTGAAAGCCTCATGCATTGAAAGCAAGGTCCCTGATGTAGAAATATTCAAAGATAGGGCATGGCTTCTAGAGGTAGGCACTGGGGGCGCAGCCTTGGGAGCTATATAAACCCTGGTCCCCTCCTGTTACTCTTTCTGCTTCTGACCACTGTAAGTTAAGGGCTTTTCCTCTGCCATGCCCTGCTGTCCTGCTGCCTGCCGAGATGTCTCTGCCTTGGAGCCAAAGTCAGAATTGAACATCTATGAACATCAATGAACTGAACACCTAAACTGTGAATCACATTAATCTTTCCACCTCTAAGTTGTTCTTGCCAGGTATTTTGGTCATAGCTATGAAAAACCTGACTAATCTACCCTGGTTCCAGATGTTTATTCTGCACCTGCTATGCTCAGGGAACCATGCCTAGAGGTGGGGCTCTACTGATCAAGAAAAGCCTGCCTTCTGGGAGTGTCCAGTCTCCACTTGGATATGACAGTTTCAGGATACTTCACAACAAATGTGTGTGCACACCTCTTCCTAATCATTCCTTCTTCAGTGTCTGCACAGCAGGGCCTTTTTGATGTGGGGCCTGGGTGTTATACCATCATGTCCAAGGGAGTTGAACACAGGACTCTAGTCCTGAGCTTGAACTAGAAGTCCAAAGAGAACAGCTTCAATTAATTGGTACTAAAAGAACCCAAGATTGAAAAAAGCTATACGATAGGACAGATGAATCAATAAATATATGCTATTTTTAAAAAGTGTTTGGGGGAAGAGTTTTTATTCTTATTTTTTATGGAAAACAGTGAGAATACTAACACTAGGGAATAACAGGGTCAGGGGAAACTTGTGATATTTGTAGCAGAAGCATGGATTGAAAATGTAAAGGGATAAAAGAATAAGTCTTGGGGAACATTCCCAAAGTGAGTGATTAGCTTGCCCAATCAGGAAGAAGCTTTCTTTTGGGAAATCAGGAAAGGAAAAAAGAAATGTATGTCATAGAAAGGAAGGAAGTTGTGGGTGCTTAACTTGTGTGACCTCTGTTTGTAGGAAAGGAGCTATCACGGACATCTGCAGAGAGTATGTGGTGCATGGTTAGGTCTGGGGCTTGGGAGGCATGAAGTCAACCTCACCATCGTGGGCATAATATGGAATCGGGATTGTTGAAAATGAGCGTATCCTCAATATCACTCTCTTTTCCCTATGCCACTGAGCATGGGTCATATTAAGCACACACCCTGTTTGGAAGGAGCTTCTCTCTGGCTGGGTAGAGAATTCATCCAGGAAACGCCAACCCCCCGAGACACGAGCTAAGTGCTATTTCTCGGTCCAGGCAAAAGGTCTTCCAGTTGAGAAGGTCAAAGATTGCTGAGCGCAATCACCGAGGAGCAGAGTCTTTTGTTGGCTCTTGGGTCTACATTAGATAGATAGAGGGACAAGTAGGACAGACATCCTAGGGAGGAGCACTCACTCGCTTCTTGACAAAGTTTGGCTGGAGTCTTCTAGATCTTATCTATCCACTGGGGGGACTCTGGCCATCACATTTGGTAAATCCATTTCCTTCCTGTGCTAGGCCCTGCATGAGCCCCTAGTC
Organism: Glis glis; assembly: GCA_004027185.1. NCBI lineage: Eukaryota > Metazoa > Chordata > Mammalia > Rodentia > Gliridae > Glis > Glis glis. The sequence continues at coordinate 10,585 of PVJS01002893.1, read as the reverse complement.
ATCTCCGTAGCCTCCGCTGAATTTCCCTTGTGTCTAATGGCTTTTGAATGAGAATGAGCAGACACGGCGTCTATTCCTTTATTCCCATAAGAATGGATGGGGTTTTAACTGTTCCAGAAAAGGGGACAGTGGGAGGTTCCAACCAGTATATGGGCTGCTGAGAAAGTGCTCATTTGCTGGGACGTCATAAGAAGTGCTCAAGAGGCCCCTGGGCTGCCTGGCAGCTCCCTGTGCTGCAGGCCTTGTTTAAACTAAACTCATGAATATCGAATGAGAGCAAAGAGGTGATTTAACTTAATGAGCTGAGGAAGGTTTGTGAGACTTCCCAGCCTACGCGTTACCTTAACTGCCTACTAAAAGTAGAAGAGATCGGAGGCTTCTCTCTCTTTTCTGGTTTGTAACCGATGACTAATTCTATCTCCGTTTCCATAGAAGGGACCTGAGATAGATCTTGCACTAATACTGCCAGACTCATCTCCCTTAATTACAACATTTATTGCACTGTTTTTCCTGCTTAGAATTCTTCAATGGCTCCCTATTTCCCACTATAAATTCTTCTTGATTTACAAAATTGCCATCATTGCCCTGCTTTTGCCTCACACGCCAAATGTATTCCTTTCTAAGCTCTTAAACACACACAGTCCCCTTGACAAACTGCCCGACCTGAGGTGTCATTTTAACAATGAGCCATAGAGAGCGTCCGCGGGGCATGTTTAGCGAGGGATCAATTTGTCATATTTCCACGAGGGACAACCTGATAACTGCGTTCAGATCTTAGCTCAGTGACATAAACACATGTATGTTCTCAAGATCTTGCAAATGCCCTCCTGTTTCCCGGTGGCTTTGCTTATGCACTCCCCCGCCTATCATCTGGAATGTTCTCCAATAGTTGGAGCTTCGATTATGGATATTTACTAAAGCGTCTGTGTTCGGTGGATTTGATCAGCCTCTGCAAAAACTAAGCAGCTTGTGTTTTGTCAACATCAATTCCCAGTTTGGGTTAGCATCGTTACTGGAAGATCAAGCGCTATTTGGCTGAGTGGTGACAATTAAGGCAGCAGACAGGGGCCTGGGTAATTCCATCCATGTTTTGCGTGGATAATGGGATGAAGACTTGTCACAAGGACTTTTGAAATAGATAACATGATCTCGATTATATATCCCCACTCCCCATTCAGAAACCCAGTTCGTTTATGGAGAAGACACAAAGAACAGGAAATAGAGAGTTGGTGCCGGAAATCAGCGTGTTTCAGAGTTTAAAGAATTTCTGAGACAGCGCAGCAGAGGAAGTGACAGAGGAGAAAGTCATAATCTCTCTTGTTTAGGAAACAACAGAGATGGCAGTGGCGAGTTGGTAAACTGACTGTCTGGGAAAATAAACTCTGATTTGGAGCATTTGGTGTGTGCTGTAAATACTCCTCTGTGGCCAATTTCAAGCTACCAAAGTCTGCCATGTGGTGATGCAGTCAGACAGTCTCTCGCCAGTCACAATTTTAGACTTTAGACTTTCCAGCACCCAGAATCATCAGCCAAACAAACTTCTCTTCTGTATAGAGTATTATAAAGCCCTAAGTATTTTGTAATAGCAACACAAAACAGACTTAGGCAATATCTTACGTGTTTCGGTCAGCCTTCTACTGCTGTGACCCAAAATACCTGATGACCACAACGTAGAGGAAGATTTATTTGCTCAAAGTTCTGGAGGTTTCTGAGGTTTTAGTTCATGTGAGGCCAGGTCATGTCTATGGGAGAGAGAGAGAGTATGAGATGAGGGATATATATATATATATATCTTCAAGGCCACACCCACAGTGACCAACCTCTTCCAGCCACACCCTGCCTGCCTACCTTACCACCCAATAAATCCATCAAAGAATTTGAGATGAGAACTGATAAGACGAGAACCCTCATGATTCATTATATTCACCTCTGAACACTTTTACGTTGTCAACACATGAGCTCTCCCAGAGAACATTCTATATCGAAACCATAACACTATATGTTTTAGATTTGTTTTAAATTTCTAAGTAGTTCCTAACTGCAGTTTTAATGTATTTATTGGCTCAAGACTAAGCGTAAAAGAGCAGTCCCTTTGTGGTGATATTTTTTAACTACATTTTTATTATGTTTTAATTTCATTTTGCTTTGAGCCAATGGGCGTAGCCTCAATACTGTCCCCCTTAAAATCTATGTAAGTTTTCTCTGTGACCCAGTATATAAAGATACAATTCAATGTCCCAACATTGCCCATCTTCGTTGGTGCCAGTTCATGTGTTCTACAAGTGGATATGTCAGTATGGTGACCCCCTGGGTCTATGAAACCTGGTGGCCCTGTTGATCACTTCACTCTGCTACTGAAAGCTCACAGTGGCTTCCCATTGCCTGCAGAATACAGGGTATATCCAGAAACACTTTCAGAATCATGGACAATCCAGTTCCTTTCCATCTATCCAAACTTTTCTCTTCTATGCCCCATGCCTCAGCCATATAGATTGTTTTTTTTTTTTTGCTTGAAATTGCCTATTCCTTCTAATTTTGAGACCATAAGTCATGTTGGTATAGAACATATGTTTCTTTCTTACTTATTTTTTTTTTTTTTGCGGTACCAGGGATTGAACGCAGGGGTGTTCTACCTCCGCGCTACGCCCCCGGCCCTATTTTTTTTTTATGCTTTATTTTGAAACCAGGTCTCACAAAGTTGCGGAGGGCCTCACTAGGGAGAGAGAGAGAGAGAGAGAGAGAGAGAGAGGAGAGAGGAGAGAGAGAGAGAGAGAGAAAGAGAGAGAGATCGCACGCGCATACGCGCGCTGAGGTTGGCTGCGAACCTGGATCCTCCCGTCTCCGTCTCCCAAAGTACTGGGATTACAAGCATGCGCCACCACGCCCGGCTTCTTTCTTACTTATTGTATTAGGGATCTTCTGAGCAACAGAAACAATAGGATGTGTATCTCTATCTCTATCTCTGTCTCTGTCTATCTATGCTTATTATAAGGAGCTGGATCATGTGGTCATGGAAGCTGACAAGTCCTGTGATCTTCAGTTAGCAGGGTGGAGGCCCAGGAGAGCCAATGGTGTCGTCTCCATCTGAGTCTCCAAGCCTGAGAACCAGGAAAACTGAGGGTAAGTTCCAGCCTGAAGACTGTCAGGCTTGAGACCCAAGAAGTCTCTATGTTTCAGTTTGGGGTCTAAAGTCAGGAAAAGGCTGATGTCTCAATTCAAAGACATCTTGCAAGGGGAGTTTCCTCTTACTCATCCTTTTTATTCTAGTCAGATGTCTTTATTGATCTCAGAGGCCCACCCAGACTATGCAGGGAAATTCTGCTGCACTCCTGGTTCAAATGTTAGTCGCATCCAGAAATACCCCTAAAGATATACTCTGAATCATGTTTGACCATTGTCTGGGCACCCTGTATCCCAGTCAAGTTGCGATATAAAATTAACCATTGCACTCATGCAGCTTTTCTTTAAGTTGCATATTAAACGTTGCTTTTCTCTCCAAGTCTTGCTTACCCTTCTCCCAGGGCCACACGAGGGGCTCCTGCTCTGTGCTCCCATTGCATCCTGTTCAGTCCCAATCCTGACACTTTTGCATACCACTTGCATTTGCTTATTTAGTTGACTTCACCAGACCCTCACTTCCTTAAAGTCTCTGCTCAAATGCTACCTGATCAGAGGGGCCTTCCCTGAACCCCATTTCTTTTTCTTTTTTTGTGTGGTACTGGGGATCGAACCTGGGGACATTCTACCTCTGAGCTACACCCCCAGCCCTATTTTATTTTTATTTTGAAACAGGGTCTCACTAGGTTGATGAGAGTCTCACTACTTGCTGAGGCTGTCCTCGAATCTGTGATCCTCCTGTCTCAGCCTCCAAAGTACTGGGATTACAGTCATGTGCCACCATGCCTGGCTCCTGAACCCCATTTCTAAAATAGTACCCTCCCCTGTCACTCTGTATCTCTGCTTTGTTATCCTTAACCTGACATTTAAGTGTCTGTTATTGTCTGTGTCTTTCCACTAGAATATGAGTCCCCATGAGAACAGGGACTTTGCTTTCTTGACCATTGCCTCCTCTTCTTCTTGCAGAGTGCCAGGTACATTGTCAGTATCCAATTAATATGAGTTTAGTAAGGTTCAGTAATAAATTAAAAACGATGCATTATTACTAAGCAAAATTCATAATAGGGATAGATGACTGATTCAGTATTAGAACATTCTAGAGAAATTTGGAATATATGATTGCAATTAAAATGTAAAAGATTTTTGAAATGTGATCATCTTAATAGATGTAAGACAGTAATTTATATGTAAAAAAGACTTTTGACTTCAGCAATGTAGAATTAAAAAAACAAAGAAGCCAATAACCAAAATCATAGTAATGGTGAAACATTAAAATAGCATAGGGCTCAGTAAACTATTGTCTGTGGACTAAATCCAGCTCTGCTCATTTTTTTTTTATTGTTTGTGGCTGCTTTCATGCCACAGTTGTAGAGCTGAGTAGTTGTGATGAAGATTGTATGGCTCACAAGACTCAGAACATTTGCTCTCTGGCTGTTTACAGAAAAATCTTGCCAACTTCTCATAAAGCACCAGAGAAGCTAGGAGTGGTGGTGCACGTCTGTAATCCCAGCTACTCAGGAGGCCAAGGCAGGAGGATTGCAAGTTTTAGGCCAGCCTCTGCAATTTAGTGAGACTTGATCTCAAAATAAAATAAATAAAAAGGGTGGGACTATAGCTCAGTGGGAGAGGACCCCTGGATTCATCACCAGTATGAAGAAGAAGGAGAAAGAAGAGGAGGAGGAGGAGGAGGAGGAGGAGGAGGAGGAGGAGGGGGAAGAGACCCACATTCACATATATTAACAATTTTATTTTGGAATGTCCATTCAACCCAAGATACGAATCAGAAATAGGTATTAACTAGTGGGAAGAAATAGAGACAATTGCCATTATTTAACATCATTCATTTTGACCTAGGAAACTTGAGAGGCTCAATTCAAAGCAATTAAAACTATTAAGAAAACTCACCAGGGTGGCCAGTTACAAGATAATTTAAAAAATCCATATGTTGTGGAGAAAATATAAATAATTACGAAAGAGCAACACATGCCTAGCTGTTGTTTTATTTTTTCATGAAATATATTCAGAATAATAAAGATATGAGTAAGTGAAAAGTCAGATTCAGTATTGGAAAGATGTCAGTCCTCAGATTCAATGGAATTCCAACCAAAATCCCAATGAGAAAAGAAACTCCCAGGCAGCTTCTGAAAAACATCCATTGTTTTGGTGTGTATCATCCTGAATAAGCTAGCCCGGACTACATACAGCAAGAGCGTCCCTCCCTGCACGCCCATTTCAATGGCCTAAGATAATAAAGCTTTCTTTCTTTTTTGAATGAAGCTTTATTTCTAACGCTATGTGTCCATTACAGGTTGACCTCCATTTGTTTCCTTACCAGGAGAGTCTGAAGTCCCAGCCTTCATCTCAGATGTTGGCAGGGGATGTGGCACAATAAAGAGATGTCTAGAGGGTCTCAAATTGACTATTCAATACCCTGGCCTGGAAATCACGTGTTACTATGCTTGAAAGCATGACCAGAGTCCAAATAGAGGGGCTGACTGAGAATCTCACTTCCCCTGCAAAGAGAGGAGGCCAGGTGGTCTGGCAGCAGTGGCTCTACCAGGAGGGTAGGGCTGGGCACAGAGAGGAAGAGATATTCACATCAGCAGATATAAAGATTTGTTCTAAGCCGGGCGTGGTGGCACATGCTTGTCATCCCAGTGTACTTGGGAGGCTGAGACTGGAGGATCCCAGGTTCAAGGCCAGCCTCAGGAAATTAGTGAGGCCCTCCACAACTTAGTGAGACCCTGTTTCAAAATAAAAATAAAAAATAGGGCTGGGGGTGTAGCTCGGAGGTAGAATGCCCCTGGGTTCAATCTCTATAACACACACACACACACACACACACACACACACACACACACACACACGATTTGTTCTATTATTATGAAAACCGAAAGAGCATGGTACCATTTTATGGATGAATAAACTAATGAATGCAGCAGAACAGAAAGGTCCAAGACAGGACAATTGATGAAGAATTTAGCCTTTGATGAAAGTGCCATTAATGAGTTAGTAGAAAAATGATATGGGTTATAGCAAAGTAGAAGGAAATGCGGTGTATGATACTATAGTGGTAGATCCACATCATCCTTCCTTTGTGCAAATCCATAGAATATACAACACCAGGAATGAATGATAATGTAAACCATGGACATTGGGTGATGCTGTCTTAAGTTCATGTAAGTTCATCAATTGTGACAAATGTACCATTGTGATGGGGGCTATTAATAATGGAGGATACTATCTATGTATTGGAGACAGGAGGTAAATGGGCTATCTCTGTACCTTCCATTCAGTTTTGCTTGTGAACTTAAAACTGCTTTAAAAATTGTTTTGAAATATAGCAAAACAAGCCAGGCGTGGTGGCCCATGCTTGTAATCCCAGTACTTGGGAGGCTGAGACAGGAGGATCGTAGGTTCGCAGCCAGCCTCAGCTACTTAGTGAGACTCTCTGCAACTTAGTGAGACCCTGTTTCAAAAGAAAGAATAAAAAATAAGGCTGGAGGTGTAGCTCAGAGGTAGAATGCCCCTGGGTTCCATCCCCAGAACCGCAAAAAAAAAAAAAAAAAAAAAAAGAGAGAGAGAGAGAAAGAAATATAGCAAAACAAACATGGTATGGTGGTACCTGCCTGTAATCCCAGTACTTGGGAGGCTGGGACATGAGGATCACAAGTTTGAGGCCAGTATCAGCAATTTATGAAGACCACCAGCAACTTAGCAAGACCCTATTTCAAAAATTAAAAACAAGAGAGAGAAGGGGCTCGTGTGTAGCTTGGAGGTAGAATGCCCCTGAGTTCAATCCTCAGCACCAACACATGTAGCAAAATAAAAAGAAAATGCATTCACCAATGTTGGGTACAGATGTTAAGTGAGAAAGGCATGTTGAATCTTGCTTAGAAACTTTACTAAGAAAACTATACACATTGTTTATTAGTTTTATTTTTTAAGATAATGACTTTTCAGAAGCCATGATTATTTTTATAAAGGATTCTTAGATAACCACTTTTTTCTTAATACAGAAGCCAGTGTGAATCCAACTCTTTAGCAGATGCATTAAAATGATAATAAATTGTTTTTACAATGTTATAACTTGTGTTTAAAAAATTTCTAAAAGTATAATAAAGAGTGCTGTTAGAAATTCCACTCATAACCATTTCCATCTCATCCTATGTATGGGCCATTGCTAAAGGAGAGGCTTGAGAATTACTGAATCTTTAAATTTTATGCCTGTAACTTCAAAATGAAATACATATATGGAAGTTGAAATTTCTCTTTCCTAAAGACAGAAGGGAAAATTATTCTGCTCACATTATGAAATAGGAGTCAGGAGAGTTGACTTAAAGGAATTACCACCTCCCCTGTATCTTCTGCTGTGGTCCACTGGCTTGAAGCTACAGATCTTAGAGAAAACCTGAGAATTATCTCTTTTCTCTTCCTGTTGCACTGGGGCAGAGACAGAACTAAAGCCAAGCTAGCAATGAAGAAGGCTACTGAAGTTTTATTGATATGAGAGCTGGAATCTTTGACTTTCTGAGCAGAAAGGTTAAAAGAAGATAGAGCAGTTACATGGGTGAATAGAATAGCACAGGATTTTTCTACAACCCTTTTCTGTTTCTTTCTTTTTTTTGTGTGTGGCACTGGGGGTGCAACCCAGAGGCATTCTACCTCTGAGCTACACCCTCAGCCCTATTTTATTATTATTTTTAAACAGGTTCTCACTAAGTTGATGAGGCTGGCTGCGCACCTGTGATCCTCCTATCTCAGCCTCCCAAAGTACTGGGATTCCAAGCTTGTGCCCAGCCCCATTTTTGTTTCTAACCAGGAAAGTAAAACAGAAAAATAATTGTGCAGGTTGAGAGAGAAATTAGAAGGTCAAAGGAATTTCCTTTTGCTGCAAATGGGCACTGCTGAGACTAGCGTAGTGGTGGCTGTGATCTTTCTAGCCGGGGCAGAAAGACTGTACAAGTCAAATTGGCTTGAGTTGAAACAGCCAGGTGGTGCCCTCAGCCCACTGCCAGGACATCAGTGGAGCAGGGACAGCCAACGAGTGACAAAGAAAGGACAGGTGGACCAGCTAAAGGTTGAAAATCGATGGCATTAATGAGAGGAGACACCAATCTAGCCCTTCGTGTTATACATCTTTTACATATTGCTTCAGACTTTTCTGAAACTTGGGGGATATAGGGTCCTATATTTTGGATCTGGATTGTCCTTCAGTGGCTCATGTATTAAACAAGGCTTGTTCCCCAGCTTGCCACTACTGGGAAGTGGTGGGACCTTGAAGGGGTGGAGCCTAATGGGAGGTCTTCTGGTCATTGGGGGTGTGCCCTTGAAGGGGAGAGTGGTACCTCACCCTTTTATCATCCCCTCTTTCATATCCTGGTGATGCAGTGAGTATCTTAGTTGCACCATGTGCTTCCGCCATGATGTGCTATCTCTCCACAGGCCCCAGAAGCAACGAGGCCAATGGATCATGGACATGGATCAATGAGGCCAACGGATCAATGGATCATGGCTCTGAAACTGTGAGCCAAGATAAAGCTTCCCTCTTTATAAGTTGATTATCTTAGGTATTTGATATAGTGATAGACAGCAGTCTAACAGATTAGGGGCAGCAAAATTCCACTTTCATCCTCTTAGGGTCATGGCTGAGAATTAAATTGACATTAAACAGACTGGCAGGAGAAAATCATATAAATTTATTTAATATAGATTTTATGTGGCATGGGGACCCTCCTATGGAAATGAAGACACAAAGAAGCAGTTAATCAGTTGTATATGGAGTGAATTGGACAAAGAAGAGTAAGTTGTGAAAATGTGATCAGGCAGGGGGCTTGGGCCAGGGATTTAATTGGCTAGAGAAATGACTAGGCGGATAAGGGTTAGTTTAATAAGATTTGTTTCTGCAGAATTCCTTTGACCTCGACTTTCTCATCCTTGATGATAAGAAAGCTGCTTTCTTCTAGTACAGGGAGGACACCTTTCACGTGGGAATCTCATCTTCTCCTTTTGAGAAACAACGTGAAGGTCAGAGTGATGTTTCTGCACCTGCTGTTTTTCAAGTGCTTTTAAGCTAAATAGTCAATAGGCTGAGTGGCATATTTTAACTCTTTCAGCAATTCATGTTGAGTCCATATTTTATACTCAATTTTAGAAGTTTTGGGGCTGAATTTTATCTGATTTAAAAAATAACCTTATTTAAATATAATACACATATAGAAAAGTGCACTTACAAGTGTACAGCTTGATGGCACAAAGCAAACACATGTGAGTGATCCCCACTAAGGGCCTGATTAGCAACACTATACGAGACCTCCTCATGCTCCCCAAACATTGTCTACTCTCTACTCTCTGTTATGGATTAATTTGGCCTGGTTTGAGGCTTTGTATAAGTGGAATTGTTTGGTACTCATTTATTTTTGACTCATTTACTTTTACTTAACATTGTGAGATTCATCAATGTTATTGCATGTAGAAACTGATCATTTATTTTCATTGTTGCATAGTTTTCCAAGGAATAAACAGACTGTAATTTATTGATGGAGATGACTATTGATAAAACTTGCTGGATTAGTTATTTCTACTTCTTGGCTGTTATGAATTGCTATTATTCTTGTGTATGTATTTTTATGTACTCATCTTTGGTATGCATTTGTTGCTTGTCTAGGAGAATTGTTGAGTCATAGATCATACATATATATGACTTTAGTAGTTAATATTAAAGGATTTTCTAAAATAGTTTCTCTAACTTTCATTTCCACCAGCTACGTATAGAAGTTGTTGTTGCTTTACTTTATTGCCAGAACTTGGTAATATTGGTCTTTATGGTAGTCGTGACCTGGCATCTCATTGGGTTCTAATTCTCACTTCCCTGATGAAAAAATGCATTGAGTACTTTTATGTATGTCTATGGCCATTTGAATTTCCTTTTCTAAATTCTTCTTCATGTTTGTTGCTCATTTTTTTCCTTTGGGTTTTCTCTCTTATTGATTTGTAAGAGCTCTTTATATATTTTAGCACAATCCCCTTTTGCCATCTATATCTATATGTCCATAGGTATATCCATGCTTTGCAAATGTCTTTCCCACTCTCTAGCTTGCATTTTCCCTCTCTCATAGTATCTTTTCTGTATATTTAATTTCAGTGCAGACCAAGTTAGTGTTTCTTTTATGATTGTTGTTTCTTTTATAATGGTTTCTTTTTGTCCTCACTTAGAAGTCATTCCCTACCCTGAACTTGAATATTTACATTTGTGTTATTTTGTAGAAGTTTCATTCTTTTATCTTTCATACATAGGCTGGAATTTACTGGGAATTGACTCTGTGTGTGTGTGTGTGTGTGTGTGTGGTGTGAGGTAGAGGATCATGTTGTGTTTTTTTTTCCTCATTTGGCTATCCTATTTTTAATAGTAGGATATATCATGCAAGATAAGACTCAATATAGTCAAAATGTTAATTACCTACAAATT
>PVJS01002892.1:0-80071 GCA_004027185.1 Glis glis | reverse complement strand
TTTTTTGCGGTACCGAGGATTGAACCCAGGGGCGTTCTACCTCCATGCTACACCCCCGGCCCTATTTTTTAATACTTTATTATTTTGAAACCAGGTCTCACGAAGTTGCGGGGGCCTCACTAGGTAGAGAGAGAGAAAGAGAGAGAGAGGGAGAGAGAGAGAGAGAGAGAGAGAGAGCTGAGGCTGGCCGCGAACCCGGATCCTCCGGTGTCCGCCTCCTAAAGTACTGGGATTACAAGCGTGCGCCACCACGCCCGGCTTATTACCACTTTCTTCTTTCCATTACCTCTTTCTCCTTCCTTCCTTCCTTCCTTCCTTCCTTCTTTCCTTCCTTCCTTCCTTCTTCCTTTCCTTCTGCAGTACTAGACATTGAACCCAGGGGTGCTCTACCACTGAGCTACACCCCCAGCCCTTTTTATTTTAAAAATTTTAAAACATTTTTGAGCAGAGTCTCAATAAGTTGCCCAGGCTGGCCTTGAACTTGTGATCCTCCTGTCTCAGCCTCCCAAATTGCTGGGATTACAGGCATGCCCACCATGCCCAGCTTTCTATTTCATTAAAAATAATAATTGATTGTAGCCTATTGAGTTGATATTGCCAATCACACATGGGTGGCATCTTGCAATTTTAAAAAGTCTGACTGAAATAGTAATACCTTAGGGTAAAGAAAAAAGGACGATGCTCACCACATGAGAGGGCAGGGAGAATGGGAAAACAGTATGGGAACTGTGTGTGTGTGTGTGTGTGTGTGTGTGTGTGTGTGTGTGTGCATGTGCAGAATATAAAGGTGGCGTGAGGCGACAGCTCTGAAGTACTTGTTATTCCGGTTTCCACTGGACTTGGACCACGATCGCCCCACAGTAAATCTGTATTGAAGGGGCCAGGCCTCTGTGCCTCAGCAGAGCTGGGTGGCCGAAGAGGTGGCAGCCACCTCCATGGATCTGGGGGGAATCTTCCTTCCTTGTCCAAGCTAAAAGAATTGGGCCCAATTTCCTAAAGTACATGTGCATTCATTCATTGAAAAATACTGTCCTTGGATTTCATAATCCTCTTCGAGTGTCTAAAACTCCTTGGAACTAAACTGATCTAGTGATGCTCCTAAGAGACTGAAGACTTCAGCGGAATGGCCTCTCTCTACATCAATAACTTCCATTGGTCCCTCCCCTGCCCCTCGGTCCAGTCCTTTACAAATTCCTTCTCTAGCCTGTTTCCTCTCAGCTGTCTTTCTTAAGAAGTAACTAGAACTGGGCACTGCAGCAGAGAGCTCCTTGCAGTAAATGCCACAAGAGCCTTTCTTGTGGCTCGCCTCTCCTTCCCTATGGCCGAGGCTGGCCAGCCTTGCCGCGGGGTCTCGGCGGGTCACAGGTAGCTTTGCCATAGTCGGGGGTGGGGGGTCTTAAAAAGCAGTTTTTGGGGAGGTTGTCACTGACTAAGCATTTTACATAGTTTGTCCTATTTATTTCTCAAAGTGATCTCCATTTTCTGATACAAGTTAATTTCTTCCTTTCTTTCTTTCTATCTTGTACTGGGGACTGAACCTAGGGGCATTCTACCTCTAAGCTATACCCCCAGCCCTTTTTATTTTTGTTTGGAAACAGGGTCTCACTAGGTTGCTGGGGGTCTTGCTAAATTGCTGAGGCCAGTCTCGAACCTGCTATCCTCCTGTCTCAGCCTCTCAAATACTGGGATTACAGGCATGTGCCACCATGACCAGCTACAGGTTAAACATTCATAACCTGAAAATCTGAAATGCAAAATGCTTCAAAATCCACTTTTTTGAGCATTAACATGACACTACAAATAGAAAATTTCATACCTGATCTTCTGTGATGGGTTGCATTGTAGTCAAAACACAAGTGAACTAAGAATAATGTTTATACTTACATTTATGCTCTATGTATAAGTAAGGTGCATATGAAACATGAATGACCTGAGTCTCCTCCCCCACATATCTCCTTTGAATATGCAAATATTCCAAAATCTGAAAAAAATAGGAAATCCAAAACACTTCATTTTTTTTGTGATACTGGGAATTGAACTCAGGGCATTCTACCTTGAAGCTACACCCCCAGATCAATTTTATTTTATTTTTTATTTTGAAACAGGGTCTCGTTAAGTGGCTGATACTGGCTTTGAGCCTGTGATCCTCCTGTCTTAGCCTCCCAAGAACTGGGATTACAAGCATGCACCACCACGCCTGGCTCCAAAACACTTCTGATTCTAAGCATTTGGATAAGGGGTACCCAACCTGTATAGAAAACAGGGCTCACAGAGGCTAGGGAACTTACCCAGGAACACAACGCTATTGAGTGGTAGAACTGAAGTTCCAATTTGAGTCTTCTGTTTCTAAAGCGTGTGAAGTTGGTGGGACTGATTGAGCAGACATTAATGGAGGAGTTGGTATGTAGAGCAGTTGAGAACACAAAGATAACAGAGACATCATCTCTGTCCTGAGGAGCTCATGACACCATGCAGTATGATGTGGAAACAGAGAGAAAGACCTGGCAGGTCCGCGAAGAGGGTCGCTGGGGATGAGCCAGGAGTTGGGAGCCTATTCTGCAGGAAGTGGGGAGCCCCTGCAGGCTCTGGAGCAGGAGAAGCCCTCCATCTGGTAGCAGGGGAGAGGTGCTAAGCAGCTGGCTCAGGAAGGCGGTGGTGGGAGGGAGAGAGGAATGTAGAGAATGTGGGAGGAAGCAAGACCGGACTTGGTAACTGATTCTGTCCAGCCATCAAAGAAAGTATCATCAAAGCCCCATCTTTATTCTTCACCATGTGCGGACCCCTCTGGAGGGCCATGCAAGATAACCCTTTCAGAAAAGTCCCCAAGCTGTCCTCACCCGCTTTGGTCTGCCTTTGGGAGCATCCCTGTTGCTTCTCACCCCTGGCTGCTGCGGATTTGGCTGGAGGTCTGTTTCCTGGGGTATCCTGAACTCATGAGCATGTGTGACAAGTTTGACTGCTCTACCACAACACATTAGTTCACATTTTCCCCAGTGGCCTTGCAGCTATTTTGGAGCTTGTAATTTTCCTTGCTTAGATCCAAGATACACGGTGCCGCAGCCTTGCGGTCCGATCCCTGCAATATGTCCCCCCATCTGCCACACTTGCCCACGCTGTTTAGCTTTTAAAAATCTCAAGAAAAACCTTCTGCGGTGGTGGATTCCCAGTTTCAACTATTTTCAATAGTTTTCCCCAGGCTTCACGATTTCTTTCCATGGAGATGGAGTCCTGTGTCCCAAACACCTGGGGCTCAGACCTCAGCTGCCCATTAACCTGACCTTGGTGCGCTCTGTCTCTTCGCTTGCGGCTGCTCAGCCTCCCAGCTAGGGTGGTTCATTCACCTCTAAGTGTTCGGGAAAGAGGTGCAATGGTCAAAACACTCCACGATTAGGACTGGTTGGGATTTTATAGGGGGAAAAAATTAGGAAGCAGCTCTGGCATCTGGACCAGTTCTGCCTCTGAGAAATGGTCTAATGCAGAGAGCCTTCGACTGATTTTCCCACTATGATGGAGAACTGGGAAAATCAGACAGACCTGGGGAGCTGGAACAAGATTCACTGGCTGTGGAACCTGTAGAAACTGATCTAACAGCTTCTGGACCTTGGGTTATTTGTCTGTAAAATGGGCATGGAAACCGTAGCTGCCCCCTGGAGTGGGTGTGAGGTTGGGTGAGCTGACATTTGCATCTGGGGCAGGCTGAGCCGGGCCTTCCTCCTTTCCTTGTGTGTGTGTGTGTGTGTGTGTGTGTGTGTGTGTGTGTGTTGGGGGGGTGCTGGGGATTGAGCCCAGGGGTATTCTACCTCCAACCTATACTCCCAGCGCTTTTTATTTTGAAACAGTGTCTCACTAAGTTGCTGAGGGCCTTGCTAGATTGCTGAGGCTGGCCTTGAACCTGCGATCCTCCTGTCTCAGTCTCTCATGTACTGGAATTACAGGTATGCACCACTGCACCTGGGTCTCCTTTCCTTTTACTTGCATGTGCATCTTCAGCTTGTTGGGGTCTCAACTCTGTGGAGAACAGCACAGTGGACTCTAAAGGGTTTGCCTCCTGGACCTGCTTATGAGGTCTGCGTGATGTGGAGCAAGTTAACCTCAAAGTGCCCTCGCCTCAGTCTGCCCAGAGGTAAAACGAGGCTGTTAGAAGTATCCAGGGAGCTGACGTTTACAACTCCTGAAGTCCCAGGGATCTTAGGGGCCACCAGCAGCCCAGGAAGCAGGCATTAGCTCCTTGTCTGTTTTCTTCTAGTTGCTTGTTCTTTCTCTCTCATATAACCTGGGATCTAATGACAGTGAGATTTGCAGCCATTGGTCTTAGATGATGATGATGATGATGATGATGATGATGATTTGTGGTACTGAGGATTGAACTCAGGGACTTCGGGACATTCTAGTTCTTATCTACACCCTCAGCCCTTTATATATATATTTTGAAACTAGTTCTTGCTAAGTACCTGAGGGTCTTGCTAAACTGCTGAGACTGGCCTTGAACCTGCAACCCTCCTGTCTCAGCCTCCCAAGTACTGGGATTACAGACATGCATACCACATCTGGCTTAGTCTTCGGATTCTTACGTGTGACTTCTGAGAAAAGAGTGGTAGTCTCCAACTTGAGCTGCTCTTGCCTGGACACATTCCCTGTGACAGCTAAGTGTTCCCAACAGGCCAGTTCTCTTAGAGAAAAAGAAGTTAGGTAACTGGGTTTCTTTTTTTAATTTGTTTTTTTATTTTATTTATTTATTTATTTTTTTTTTGAGGTACCGGAGATTGAACGCAGGGGTGTTCTACCTCTGCACTACACCCCCAGCCCTATTTTTATACTTTATTTTTGAAACCGGGTCTCACGAAGTTGCGGAGGGCCTCACTAAGTAGAGAGAGAGAGAGAGAGAGAGAGAGAGCGAGAGTGAGAGAGAGAGGAGAGAGACAGGGAGAGAGAGAGAGAGAGAGAGAGCTGAGGCTGGCCGCGAACCCGGATCCTCCGGTCTCCGCCTCCCAAAGTACTGAGATTACAAGCGTGCGCCACCACGCCCGGCTTTAATTTGTTTTTTTAATCATGGTAAAATATACATAACATAAATTCTACCATGTTAGACATTCAAATGTTCGTTCAGCACAATCATTACGTTCATGAAGGAGCGAGTGGCATGAAGTACAACATTCACACAGCTGCACGCTTGTCACCAACATCCATCTCCAGGACTTTTTCATCTTCTCAAACTGAAACCCTGTGCCCATCGGCCACTAGCTCCCCATCCCTCCGTCCTGCCCGCCTCTGTCCGTCATCTTAATGTCTATGAATCTGACTGCTCCAAGTAGATGCTGTAAGTGGAATCCTGCAGTATGTGTCATTTCTTGACTGGCTTATTTCACTCAGCATAATGTCATCAAGGTTCATCCATGTTGTAGCAGGTGTCAGAACCTTATTGCTGTGTGTGTGTGTGTGTGTGTGTGTGTGTGTGTGTGTGTGTGTGCACGAATGTGCCCACACACATGCTACTAGGAATTGAACCCAGGGGTGTTCTGCCACTGAGCTACACTCCCGGCCCTTTAGTATGTTGATGCAGGGTCTTGCTAAGTTACCACTCGTTGGCCTCGAACTTGCCTAAGAACCTCAAACCTCCTGTCTCAGTCTCCCTAGTGCTGGGATTACAGGCATGTGTCACCATGCCCAGCTTTTTTATCTTGCAAATCTGATCTCTATATCCATTAAATAATTGCCCTTTCCCCTCCTCCCACCCCAGCCCCTTGTAACTATCTTTCTCCTTTCTATTCTTATGCATTTAGACTACTTTAGATTCCTCATGTAAATGGAATCATGCAGTATTTGTCCTTTTGTGACTGGTTTATTTCACACAGAAAAAATATCCTAAAGGTTCATCCATCTTGCAGAATGTGGCGGCATTTTCTTCTTTTTAAAGATGGAATAATATTCCAATGTATATGTATACAATATTTTGTGTATCTATTCCTCGATCAATGGACATATGGGTTGCTTTTACCTCTTGGCTATCATGAAAATGCTGCTATGAACATGGAAATACAAATATCTCTTGAAGACCTTGCTTTCAATTCTTTTGCAAGTATACTTTGAAGTGGGTATGTTGATCATATGATAGTTCTATTTTTATTTTATTTATTTATTTATTTTATTTTATTTTATTTTTTGTGCTACCGGGGATTGAACCCAGGGGAGTTCTACCTCTGCACTACACCCCCGGCCCTATTTTTTTATACTTTATTTTGAAACTGGGTCTCACGAAGTTGCGGAGGGCCTCACTAGGTAGAGAGAGAGAGACAGGGAGAGAGAGAGCTGAGGCTGGCCGCGAACCCGGATCCTCCGGTCTCTGCCTCCCAAAGTACTGGGATTACAAGCGTGCGCCACCATGCCCGGCGCTGATAGTTCTATTTTTAGTGTCTTGACGAACCTCCAAATTGTTTTCCATGTGGCCATACCATTTTACAATCCCACCAACAGTGTGCAAAGTTCCAATTTCTCCATACCTTCATCAGCACTTATTTTTCTATTTATGTTTAAATAATAGCCATCCTAATGGGTGTAAGGTAGTAACTCATTTGTATTTTTCTTATGATTAGTGATACTGAGCATCTTTTCATGTTTCTTACATATGTATATATATATATATATATATATATATAAGGTTATATATACATATAAAATCTTTTGAGAAATGTCTGCTTAAATCCTTTGCTCATTTTTAATTGGGTTATTTGCTTTTGTGTTATTGAGTTATAGGAGCTCTTTATATATTCTAGATATTAACCCCTTATCAGATTATGATTTATCTTGTGCTTATCTTAATTTTGATTATCTTTATCTTGATTTATCTTTAGCTTTTGTGTTATTGAATTATAGTTCTTTAGATATTAACCCCTTATCAGATTATGATTTGCAAATATTTTCTTACATTCCATAGATTACCTTTTTACTCCTCTGATTGTGAACTGTGATACACAAAAGATTTTGTTTGATGCAGTCCTATTTGTCTATTTTTGCTAGGCAATTTTATTTTAAAACCAAAAAGTATGATTATTTTTTTACAATGTATATGTTATGTTCTAAATAAACATTTCACCTTTAAGACCGATGAAGCAAATCTGTACTAATTGCATTAAGTGATAACATCTCCATATCTTTTCATTTGGTTCAAGAGAAGCGAGGGTCATGATGTTAATTTAATTTAATTTTAATTTTTTTTGCGGTACCGGGGATTGAACGCAGGGGCGTTCTACCTCCGCGCTACGCCCCTGGCCCTATTTTTTTTTTTATGCTTTATTTTTGAAACCGGGTCTCACGAAGTTGCAGAGGGCCTCACTAGGTAGAGAGAGAGAGAGAGATCACGCGCGCGCATGCATGCGCGCTGAGGTTGGCAGTGAACCCGGATCCTCCGGTCTCCGCCTCCCAAAGTACTGGGATTACAAGCGTGCACCACCACGCCCGGCATGATGTTAATTTTATAATAGACAGAAATCAAGCCAGGCATGGTCGTGCACGCTTGTAGTCCCAGTACTTGGGAGGCTGAGACTAGAGGATATGGGTTCGTGGCCAGCCTCAGCTACTTAGTGAGGTCCTCTGCAACTTAGTGAGACCCTGTTTCAAAATAAAGAATAAAAAATAGGGCTGGGGTGTAGCTTGGAGGTAGAATGCCCCTGGGTTCAATCCCCAGTACTGGAAAAAAAAAAGAATAGACAGAAATCAGGGAGGATTAGCAGTGGGTCTTGAGGAACAGACTCCAGTCTGTCTGGGTTCTGATTCCAGGTCCACCCTCCTAGCTGTGGAATCTGAATATCTTACCCAATTCTCTAAGTCTTATTTTCTCCTCTTTAAAATAACAACTTCTCTCTTCTGAGGAGAATCAGGTGAGGATGTGCTCAATAAATCAAGGCCAGTACTCTTCTAGAGTCAGTCCTCTGTACCTATAGCCTCCACATCCATGGAGTCAACCAATCCCAGATGGGAAATATTAGGAAAAAATTGCTTCCATATTGAACATTTACAGATGTTTTTCTTGTTATTCCCTGAACAAAAAAGTATAACAACTATTTACATTTTGTTAGATATAATAAGTAATCTAGAGATGATTTAAAGTATGTGGGAGAATGTGTATAGGTTATATGTAAATACTACACTCTTTTGTTTATTTTTTAATGGTACAAACATTTTAATTTTAATACACTAGCTTCAAAGAAAATTAGAACATACAGTATTTCCACTTTGACAGTTGGACTTTTTTGGTACTGGAGATTGAACCCAGGGGTATTCTACCTCTGAGCTACACCCCCAGTCCTATTTTAATTTAATTTAAAATTTTTATACTTTTATTGGTGCATTATAGTCTCACACCATAGTGTAGTTCATAGTGATAGTGACTTACATGCACACAGCCCTTGGTGGGCTTTCCCTCCCCAATCCCCCCTGATCCCTCCCTAATCCCCCTTCTCCATACAGGGTATTGAGATTGGCATTGGTATTCTCACATATGTACATAATGTCAATTAAAGTGATTACCTCATTGATCCTCCCTCTCCCTCCCACCTTCCCCTAGACCACCTTCCTGGCTCCACTGAAGTTTCTCCTTCATTATCTGAAGTCCTGCTGGTATCCTGATTACTCCCTAGCTTCTGCATATGAGAGAAAACATATGACCCTTCACCTTCTGTGACTGGCTAATCTCACTTAGCATAATGTTCTCCAGGTCCATCCATTTTCCTGAAAATGACATGATTTTGTTCTTCTTGATTGCTGAGTAGAATTTCATTGTGTGTATATCCCATAATTGTGTAATCCATTCATCTGTTGATGGACACCTAGGTTGGTTCCATAATTTGGCTATTGTGAATTGTGCTGCTATGAACATGGATATGCATATATTACTATAATTTCCTGATTTCAGTCCCTTTGGAAAGATACCCAGGAGTGGTATAGCTGGATCATATGGTGGATCCATTCCCAATTTTCTGAGGAATCTCCACACTGATCTCCATAGTGGCCGCACTAATTCACAATCCCACCAACAGTGTAGAAGGGTTCCTATTTCCCCACATCCTCACCAGCATTTATTGTTGTTTGACTTTGATGATTGCCATTCTAACTGGGGTTAGATGGAATCTCAGTGTAGTTTTGATTTGCATCTCCCTGATTGCTAATGATGCTGAACATTTTTTTATGTATTTATTGGCCATTTCTATCTCTTCTTTTGTGAAGTGCCTATTTAGTTCAGTTGCCCATTTCTTAATTGGGTTATTTGTAGTTTTAGTGCTGAGTCTTTTAAGTACTTTGTATATTCTAGATATTAGTCCTGTATCAGAGGGATAGCTGGCAAAGATCTTCTCCCATTCATACTACACCATTTTATATAAGGGACTTGAGCATCCTCAGATTTTGGTATCTTCAGGTGGCCCTAGAAACAATACCCCACAGACACCAGGAGACAACTGGAATCCTATGCTGATCCATGTTCACTACTATTTCAGAAGTTTTCATTAAAAGAGCACGGTGACTAACACCACAGAGACAGTGAGGTCAGCCGTTGCCAGTGGTGGAGTGGGTGGACGGGGGCGGGGGGAACCAACCGCTGGAGCACAGGAGAAAGGACACTCTTCTCCTGTGGTAGATACACAACATTGTGTATTTGTCAATACTCACCAGCTTTTCAACATAAATTAGCCAAAACTATGGGCTTTGGCTAATAATGCATGAACACTGGTTCTTCAGTTGCAACACATGTACCATGCAGAGGGATCTTACTGTGTGTGTGTGTGTGTGTGGTACTGGGAATTGAACCCAGAGGCATTCTACCTTCGAGCTACACTCCCAGAAAGATTTTATTTCTTATTTGGAAACAGGGTCTCACTAGGTTGATGAGAATCTTGCTGAGGCTGTCCTTGAACCTGAGATCTTCCTGTCTCAGCCTCCCAAGTACTGGGATTACAGGCGTGTGCCACCATGCCCAGCCGGAGGGAATTTAATAGTAGGGGAAACCATAGTGAAGATGGGCTACAAGGGAATTCTCTGTACCATCTGCCCAATTTTTCTGTAAAACTAAAACCACTCTAAAAAATCAAGTCTATAATTTTTTTAAGGCCTGGTAATAAACCGAATACAAATTGCCATCCGACCCACCTTAGGTCGACCAGCCTGGAGCAAATGAATCCTCCAAGTATACTCACCAATAGGCACTTAAAGTCTCTCCCTGTCTGCTTGTCCCTCTCCCCCATTTTATCCTTTGCAAGATGCCCCTCCTAAAGCTCCATATAATGGGAATAGGGTTTTGTCAGACCCCCAGTCATGTGACTGAGCAACGCGGCACGGTGCGCTCCTTTGGGAGTGAATCCCTGGCAACTAGACACTTTCCACCTCTCCCTTCACGGGAACTAATGTGAGCAGCATTTAAACAGATGTTTCATGCAAAGATCCAGGGGCTTGGGATGAGCAGCGAGAACACGCGTGATTTATCCTCGGTTTACATTTCAAATAAACACACACATCTGTAATAGATTCTTATCCCAACCGCAAGGCATCATCACTTGTGGCCTTCACTATGGGACCTCAGTAACGTGTAAATAATAATGAAAATTTAGTGCTCGGCGAGCGTGTTTGAGCTCTACCTAGGCTGACCGTAGAGGCTGTGCACTTAAATGCCGGGCGTTCCGCTTCTGCAAGTCCTGGCGACTCTGAAAGAACGCGGATCGCCATTCTCCCTGTGCACCAAGTGAAACGATGGGAAGAGGAGATAATTTCCCTTTAACACCAGGGAGATCAACTCACAGCACATTCGTATGGGAATATTCTGGAAGGAGCCGCTTGCCTTGCCTAGATCAATATCCGCCCTTTGGCATGGAAGGGCAGCTGTACGGTTAGCAGCTGTTCTCAGAATTGGCCCCACCACGATCGCACCAGCACCAAACAGTGCCCTTTGAACATGACAGCAACGCTACAAGGACCTCCAGCCACAGGCAAATAGATAGCATCAAGCGCAGAATGCTCTTGGGGAGTTGAGACGTAGGTGCAATAAATAATGCAATGCTACAGTGTTGAAAAGCTTTCCATTTTCCCTCCACATGCCACCCCCAGATGCCCTTCTCAGAGGTCCCCCCGCCCTCCACGGCCCTTG
Organism: Glis glis; assembly: GCA_004027185.1. Classification (NCBI taxonomy): domain Eukaryota; kingdom Metazoa; phylum Chordata; class Mammalia; order Rodentia; family Gliridae; genus Glis; species Glis glis. The sequence continues at coordinate 68,943 of PVJS01002892.1, read as the reverse complement.
CTCAAGGCAGTATTTGCCCTCTGTCACTAGCCCTGTGGCTGCAGCTGATCAGGGTCAGGGCAGGCTCCTGACCTCAGAGGACAAATCCTGAATGAGGGGACGGAGAAGCTCAAGTCCAGCGGGGGCCCCTGGGGCCCTAGGTCATGTGAAGATGAGGCCTGGGCTTGTACCATGGGAAGCTACAGCTTGGGGTGGGGGTGGGGAGCAGAGGTTAAGGCCTCGCGGAGGGGAGCAGACGTGCAGGGAGAGACGGAGACAGGCCCACGCTGCCCCTGAGAGAGGGACAGGGACAGGGTAGCGGCCTGACGCCTTTCCAAGTCCCTGGAGGCCCCAGAGCTTCCTGTGTCAGGATCCCAGGAGGAGCCCCCTTGCCTCCTAATAACCCCCTTCCTAATCCTGCTTCTTTGGGAATCAATATTCACTTCCACCCCCTGCTCCCTGCGGAGCGCACTATGATGCTGGGTATCTGTGTGTCCCAACCGAGGCAGGCGCCTCAAGCCGCCCTGCTCACAAATGGGAGAGACATTTCTTCAAAGTTTCACAAACAGTTGATAGTACACGAAAAGACAGAGCTATTTATTCATTAGGGAGGTGAAACACAAAACCACGGGAGACACTCCTTCGCATTCATTAGGATGGCTTTATTTAAAAAGGAAAGGAAAGTAACACGTGTCGCCAAAGGATGCGGAGAAACTGGGACCCCCGGGCTTTGCTGGTGGGAGTGCAAAATGATTTAGCCACTGTGGAAAACTGTGTGATGATTCCTTGGAAAACTGAACATAAAATTATCATGTGATCCAGCAATCCCATCCCTAGGTAAATACCCAATAGACGTGGGAGCAGGGTCTCAAACCCAAATATACACCAGCAGATGAATGGATACACAAAATGTGGTATGTAAGTCAGGCATGGTGGCGCATGCCTGTAATCTCAGTACTTGGAAGGCTAAGACAGGAGGACCGCAGGTTCGAGGACAGCATCAGCAACATAGCGAGACTCTCAGCAACCTAGCAAGACCCTATTTCCAAACAAAAAATAAAAAGGACTGGGGATGTAGTTGAGAGGTAGAATGCCCCTGGATTCAATCCCTAGTAACACACACACACAAACACACACACACACGGTATATACATATAATGAAATATTATTCAGCCTTAAAAAGGAAGGGCATTCTGATACATGCTACAACGTGGTCCATCCTCGTGAAATAAGATAAGTAAGCCAGACACAGAAGGACAAATATTGTATTGATTTCACTCATCAGTACTAAAATAAGGCAAATTGACGGAGACAGAAAGTGGAATGGTGGTTGTGGGTGGCTGGGAAAAGGAGGAAATAGAGAGCTGGTGTTTAAGAGGCACAGAGTAGCCGGGCGTGGTGGCACACACTTGTAATCCCAGTACTTGGGAGGCTGAGACCAGAGGATCCGGGTTCGCAGCCAGCCTCAGCTACTTAGTGAGGCCTCTGCGACTTAGTGAGACCCGGTTTCAAAATAAAGAATAAAAAATAGGGCTGGGGGTGGAACTCGGAGGTAAAATGCCTCCGGGTTCAATCCCCGGTAGCACACACACAAAAAGAGGCACAGAGTTTGTTTAGGATGAAGAATTTCTGGAGATGGCTAGTGGCGATGGCATCATGTGGGGGACCCACTGTGGTCCCTGGTGGTGATAGCATCACATGGGGGCCCACTGTGGTCCCTGGTGGTGATAGCATCACATGGGGGACCCACTATGGTCCCTGGATTGTACCTGTGAAAACAGAATAGTAAATTTTACATAATGTATGTAAATAACTAAATAAACAGGGGTGGAGAGAACAGGCTTCCCTCCCCCTCATCATTTTGTCACCATCACTCACACTGAGCATCTGACCACGCTGCCACACCCTAGGAGGAAGGCCTGTGCTACTGCCCACAGGTGACACCTGGCCGCCCATTAAGAGGAAGCTCGCTGTTGATGGGCCTGTGTTGCGCCCCACCTGTTTTCTAAGACCAGCTTGAGCCATGTCCTGAGGAGGAAGGCTGATGTTGTGCCTGTTCAGTGGAACTGCCCTTAATCCTTGATGGATGTGCTCTTCTGAGACTCCCCGCCCCCAAGCACATGGTACCATCATGGTTTTTCTTACCACTTACAATTTTACCCACACTGAACACAAAGATTCCTGTTGTTTCCCACCTGGGTTGTTCAAAATAAATTAGGAAGAATGTTCATCACAGAATTATTTGTATTATTGGAAAGTTGAAAACAATCTAAATGCCGAAGGTAGGGATATAGTTAATCATGATACATTCCTAGAATAGAATATTGTGCAGTCATTAAAAATTAGGTTCCTAGGAATATTTAAAGATATTGGGGAATGCTCATAATATAATATTAAGTGATCCGGGCATGGTGGTGCATGCCTGTAATCCCAGTACTTGGGAGGCTGAGATAAGAGGAGGTTCGAGGCCAGTCTCAGCAACTTAGTGAGATCCTGTTCCAAAATAGTGCGCTAGCTGGGGGTCTAGCTCAGAGGCAGAATGCCCCTGGGTTCAATCCTTGGTAACACGCACACACACACACACACACACACACACACACACTAGTGGCTTTCAATAATTGAAACAACAGAATACAAAACTGGAAATTCCTCATGGTTCCATTTATATAATCACGTCTATATAGAACACTGTTGTAAGGAAAAAATGCTAAAATGTTAGTGGTAATTACTTCAGAACAGAAAGAAGACAGGTAATTTGATTTTATTTCTTTACACTTTTTTTCTGTAATGCCTATTATTCTTATATTCAGGAAAATGAAATGTTACTATTTTTTTTTAAGAAAGCGAGGTGGGTTAGTTTCAGTGCATAGAGGGAGTCTAGCATAGCATTCCTGGACAGTGTTTCAGTATCCCGAGGTCCTTGACCCTCGGTCCTTGACCTTGGCCTGGGTCTTCAGCTGTTGTGTATTTTGTGTGTGAGTGTGTGTGTGATGGGGGTACTGGGGATTGAATCCAGGGACATTTTACCTCCGAGCTATACCCCTAGCCCTATTTTTATTTATGTATTTATTGGTGCATTGTAATCATACATCTTGATGGGTTTCAGGGTGGTAGAAGTATACCTGCACACATCTGTCAATTAGCCCTCCCCCAGGTCTCACCCCCATTCCCTCCGCCTTCCCTCCTTCTCTTGCTCAGCATAGTAGTTGACTTTAATAAGTTTGTGTATGGACATCCTGTGCATTAGGGTGTTTCCCTCTTCCCCCCTCCCATCTCCCTCAGTTAGGTCGCCTTCTTTACTCATCTAAGGTTTTCTTCATCTTTGTCTGGTGTCCCTCCTATGCCCTATTCTCCCTAGCTTCCACATATTAGAGAGAGCATCCTATTTTTAAGTTTTTATTTTGAAATAGGGTCTCTCTAAGTTGATGAGAGTCTCACTACTTGTGCAGCTGACCTTGAACCTGCGATCCTCCTGTCTCAGCCTCCCAAGTACTGGAATTACAAGCATGAGCCACCACGCCTGGCTTAAATTTTATTTTGAAACAGGGTCTCCCTAGGATGATGAGAGTTTCACTGCTTGCTGAAGCTGTCCTTGAACCTGCAATCCTCCTGTCTTAGTATCCCAAGTACTGGGATTACAAGCGTGCGCCACCACTCCCAGCTTGTCGTGTGTTGTCTGAGTTCAATTGCTCACTGTCATATTTACATTTTTTCTCATTATGAAGATGTCCCTACCTGTCATATCACCAGACCCTGTTCCCGCCTGCTGCTGTGTATTCAACAGTGGGCAGACCCGCCTCCCACTCCAGGCCACGGTGGCTCCCATTGTCCAGTGCCTTAGAGTTCCTGATCACTTACTCAAAAGGATGAATGATTCCTGCCCTGGAATTCCAGTATTGTTTACCATCCGCATAACAGTTATTTTGGGAAACTTTAATTCATCTTGGTTTGAATTTTGTGGAAGAGAACAGATTATTCTTTTCCCCAATAAAAAATGTTCCCTGTTTGCTATTGTATGGAATACCTAAACACAAAGCAAAATGTAAACTGGTGACCTACTTCCTGGTGTTAATGTTATAGGCATTTTTACAAAGGGAGGAGTAGATAAACAATTCAAAAACAAGTGGCGCACGCGCGCGTGTGTGTGTGTGTGTGCATGTTACTGGGGATAGAACCTAGGGGCGTTCTCCCTCCAAATTACACCCCCAGCCCTTTTTAATTTTTTTTGTTTTGAAACAGGTTCTCACTAGGTTGCAGAGAGTCTTGTTATGTTGCTGAGGCTGTCCTCAAACCTGTGAACCTCCTGTCTCAACCTCCCAAGTACTGGGATTACAGGCATGCACTACTACACCTGGCTACAAGTGGCATTTACACTACACATTTTGGCCATTTTTCTTGATGGGCACAGTACTTAGATTCTGTGGGAAGAGTTACCTTTGTGTTTTATAAGTATAAGCCAATGTTGGCCTAAGCATCTTCTCTTTTGGAATATTTAGAATATCAAGTATGACTTCTGTGTTTGGATCAATGTGGGATTGTGCAACAATAATTCAACTCAGAGTTATTAAAATCCATAACCATGAAGGGAAATACATGCTTGCAGCGACTCTGGGAATATTGTTTTGCTTTAGCAATAAAGGCAGTATGTTCTTTGTCAATCTTTCAAAAAGCCACCATTTCTAGGTGGAAAGGACGGTCTTCTTCTAAGATGTTGGGAACAAATTACCTTCTTTGCCAAAATGGAAGCAACCAGGCCATTAAAATGATTGTCTACCTTGAATATGGAGACTCTACATGGTCAAAATATAAACTAATTCTCCAGAAACATTTAGAGGAACAAAACCTCAAAATAATAATGGCTCCAGAAAGATTGCTGGCATGAGCAGCCAGTGTCATCAAACTTAGTTTCACCAGCACAATGCACCCTTGAGAGTCTTGCTTGACATTGTTGAATATTAAGACTCCTTGGACACAATTGTGGCTATTGTTGGTCACAGCTATGGTGTGACATTAAACCAACAACATGCTTGGGCTATCCCTGTCTCAAGGTCAAGTTCAGATCATCCCAGAAAGCTTAGCTACAGCCGAGGAGGTGACAAGAAGCAGGTACAAGGCCAAGACCACTCTGCCTGGCGATTGAACACCTCCATTGTAAGAACACAATTTTTCATCAAAAACTGGCATTTTATCCATAAGTGGGGAATAAATCTAGATATTTAAAAATGTGCAAGAAGTATTTACAGTGGGGTAAGACCATGAAATTTCCCTAACCAGTAGAGCGCCCTGTCTTCTTGAGTGCACAGTTAGGCAAATCCCTAACGGCATAGCTTTGGTTATGGACCGGATGTTTGCGTCCACCTCAAGTTTGTGTGTCGAAATGTTAGCTCTCAATGTGATGGTATTAGCAATCAGGACTCTCAGGGTGATTAGGCCATGAGGGTGGAGTCCTCAGGATTCAGATTTTTGCCTTTATGAAAGGGATCTTAGGAGAGCTCATGCCCTCTTTCCTCAATCTGGGGATACAATGAGAGGGGTGGCAGTCGGCAACCCAGAACAGGGCCCTCACCAGAACCCGACCTTGCTGGCACTCCGATCTCTGACTTCTAGCCTCCAGAATGGTGAGAAATACATTTCTGTAGTTCATAAGTCACTCAGTCTTCATGACAGAAGCCCAAACTGACTCAGCCAGCCACGAGATGACGAACTCTTTGACTAATGCTGGAGGTCAGTGATTGCCAAGGAAGGTAAACACAAATGAACACGCATACGGGAGTCTCAGGATTGCGATCCACAGGTTAAAAACACCAACTGTTTAATCCATTACCATTGATCGATTTTCACGTTGTTAAAAAATCTAAATATTTATGATGGCATTTTACAACACAATACTGATTAATTTAGCATAATAAATACTCTAAGGATGAGAAGAAGAAATAATTTAAGGAAAACAGCATATGATTACGGCTTCTAACAACTGAACTGAGATGTAATTAACATGTCATACAATTTGCCCATTTAAAATGTACAATTCTGCCAGGCATGGTGGCACACGCCTGTAATCCCAGTACTTGGGAGGCTGAGACAGGAGGATCACAGGTTTGAGAACAGCCTCAGCAGTGAGTGAGACTCTTATCAACCTAGCAAGACCCTGTTTCAAAATAAAAAAAAATAAAATATAGCGCTGGGGGGTATAGCTCAGAGGTAGAATGCCCTGGAGTTCAATTCTCAGTACCAAACAAACAAACAAACAAACAAACAAAAAAACAAGTAAACAAACAAAATGTACAATTCCTTGGGAGGCTGAGACAGGAGGATCACAGGTTCCAGGCCAGCTTCAGAAACTTAGTGAGGCCCTCAGCTACTTAGTGAGACCCTGTTTTAAAATTACATAGGGCTAGGGTGTAGCTCAGAGGTAGAACATCCCTGGGTTCAATCCCCAGTACCACATACATGCAATAAAATAAAATAATAAAATAAAATAAAATATGCAATTCGATGACTTTAGTATATTTGCATAGCTGTGCAAGCATCGCTAAAATCAACTATAGATCATTTTCAGAACCCTAGAAGGAAACCCCATATCCTTTAGCTATCACTCCTTGGTCTGTTCCCTCCCTTCATCACTTCCAGCTGTAAGCAACCACCAATTTACTTTCTGTCTTTGGAGATTTGCCTATTCTGGACTTTCATATAAACTGATATAACATGTGGTCTTTTGTGACTGGCCTGTTACACTTGGCGTTAGGTTTTCAAGGTTCATTCATGTTGTAGTATATATTAGTACTTCATTGCTTTTTATTGCTGAATAATATTCCATTGTACGCATATATCACATATTTTTTTATTCATTCATCAGTTGATACACATGTGGGATGTTTCCACTTTTTGGCTATTTTGAATAATACTGGGAAGGACTTTTGCATACGAATCTGCGTGGACACATGTTTTCATTTCTCCTGGTGTATATCTAGGAGTAGAATTTCTAGGTCACGTGGTAACTCAGTGTGTAAGCTTTCGAGCAAAAAATAGCTTCTAAATATAGCATTGAAATTTTCTTAAATATTTCATCTAGCATATGTTTATATATAACTCAAGCAGGTAATCCTTGGAACCACCATAATAAATACAGTTCACCCTATTAGGCAATCAATTCAGACACTCTGAGTGCATTCAAGTCTCTCATGGCTCAGTGCCAGAGTTTTTCTAAATTGATATGGATTTATCTATGTGACACTTCTCTTCAAGATAATATAACATCTTGGAAACAATTTTGCTTCTTATAATAGCAACTTTGAGGGGAGGGTACATAATGACAATGAGAGACACCAAGATGTTGAGCTGCTTATAAAAAGTCATGGCGAGCCGGCCGTGGTGGCGCATGCTTGTAATCCCAGTACTTGTGAGGCTGAGACAGGAGGATCGCAGGTTCAAGACCAGCCTCAGCTACTTAGTGAGGCCCTCCCACCTAGTGTGACCCTGTTTAAAAATAAAGAATTAAAGCCGGGCGTGGTGGCACATGCTTGTAATCCCAGTACTTTGGGAGGCGGAGACCGGAGGATCCGGGTTCGCGGCCAGCCTCAGCTCTCTCTCTCTCTCTCTTTCTATCTATCTATCTATCTAGTGAGGCCCTCCGCAACTTCGTGAGACCCGGTTTCAAAATAAAGTATAAAAAATAGGGCCGGGGGCGTAGCGCGGAGGTAGAATGCCCCTGCGTTCAATCCCTGGCACCGCAAAAAAAAAAAAAAATAGGGCCGGGGGTGTAGCGCGGAGGTAGAACACCCCTGGGTTCAATCCCCGGTACCACACACACACAAAAAAAAGAATTAAAAATAGGGCTGGGGATATAGCTTGGATGTAGAGTGCCCCTGGGTTCAATCCCCAGTACCTCAAAAAAAAAAAAAAAAGGAAAAAGTCATAGCGAGTTTGTGGTGGCCTGAATAAGGTCTTAGACCACCTGATTGCCAAGTCTGTGCCTAAACAATGCAGTACACAAGTATCTTCTAACTTATTATGAGAAGTCACTTCTCTTTATCCTTCCTAGGAACATCGACAGCATTTTCAGTGTGTGTGTGAAGTATGTATTCCTTCAAGTAGGTTGGTATAAACATTTTTAAACTAAGGAGTACTGCAATTTTCAGGAAAGAGTGCATGTATTATCCATGGAACTTTGGGGATTCTGAAATAAATACTTGGGAGGCTGAGACAGGAGGATCTGGGTTTGAAGCCAGCCTCAGCTACTTAGCGAGGCCTCCACAATTTAGTGAGACCCGGTTTCAAAATAAAGAATAAAAAATAGGGCTGGGGGTATAGCTCGGAGGTAGAATGCTCCTGGGTTCAATCCCCAGTACCGCAAAAAAACAAAAAAAAACCTTCCATCTGTAAACCTTGCATCAGGTTTACTTCCCTGTAAGTTTTGACATGTCTTTCATTCATTCATTCATGGCTATTTGTTCATTGAAAGTCAGTAGATCGTGAGGTAGAAGGAGAGAGATTGAAAGAGAAATCTTTGATGGGGTAGAGAAGTGGGCAGAGGTAACTTTGGTAGAACTTGTTGGGCTTTGTAGGTTTGGTAGTAAGGATTTTGGGTTTCATTCTATGTTGAGTGGGAAATCAGAGATGGGTCTCAAAGAAAGAATTGATGTGATAAGTTTAAAAAGTACCATGGGGGCTGAGCTTGGTGGCACACACCTGTAATTCCAGTACTTGGGAGGCTGATATAGGAGGATCACAGGATTGATGCCAATGTGCAGTAACGTAGGGAGGCCCTCTTTCAAAATAAAAAGGGCTGTGGGTGTAGTTCAGAGGTAGAATACCTCTGGGTTCCATTCTCATTACCACACACACATACACATAAACATACATGTGTGCACACACAAAGGAAGGAAGGAAGGAAGGTAGGAAGGAAGGAAGGAAGGAAGGAAGGAAGGAAGGAGAAAGAAAGAAAGAGTAAGAAAGAAAGAAGGAAGGAAGAAAGGAAAAATGAAAGAAGAAATAGGTACCTCTGGGATGTTGGCAATATTGGGGATGCTGCAATAATCCGGAAGAGAGATGGTCGTGGCTTGGATTACGGAGGCAACAGTGCAGATGGCAAGAAGATGGACTGGGGATATATTCTGTAGTAACCATAGGAGATGAGACAGGGAGAGAGGGAGAGAATCAAGTTTTACTCCCAGCTTTCTGGCTCCGGCCTAGGTTAGACAGTGGTGTCCTTCACTGAAATGAGGAAAACTAGGGAATAATAGGTCTGGAGGGAAAAATCCCAAGTTATTTTCAGCTATATGAAATACAAGATGCTTGTAAGACATCCCAATGCTGAGAGCAAATGAGCATCTGTGCATTTCTTAAAGGTGTGGCTCAGGCTGGAGAGGCAAGTTCGGGCACTGCCAGGCTACAGAAGATATTTGCAACTGTGGGGACACTACAGCCAACCCCTAGTGGACTCTAACATGTAGAGGTTGGATGGAGAAAGAGGGCCTCCCAAAGGAGGCTTAGAAGAGGCAGAACACAGAGTAGAAGGAAAGCCAAGAATGTGTGTGGCACAGGAGCCATGCAAGAGGAGAGAGAGAGAGCGAGCGAGCGAGCAATGGTTTGGATCTTAAGTGTCTTCCGAAGGCCCATGTGTTAAAGCTTGGTCCCCAGCTTGCTGCCGTATGGAAGGCAGGGGAACCTTTAAGACATGCGGCCTAGCAGGAGGCCTTCTGGCCACTGGGAGTGTGTCTTCGGAGGATATTGTGGCACCCCAGCCCCTTCCTCTTCCACTCGTTTGCTCTCTGGCCACCAAGTGAGCATTTTCTCTGCCACCTGCTCCCCAGCATTGCCATGAGGCCTAAAACAATGGGTCCACCTGGTCATGGACCAGAACTTCTGACTCCATGAACCCAAACAAACCTTCTCTCTTTAGAAGCTGACTCTACCAGGTATTTATCATAGTGATGGAGAGCTCACTAACACAGGAGGAAGAGTCTGGAGGCCTTGACCAGGGCGATTTCAACTGGGGTGAAAGGAGGTGGAGACTGAGCATGTGCACAATTCCTTTGAGAAGTTGGGATGCGGGTGGAGCAGAGGAATGGGAACATAACTGGAGGGAGATGAAAAGGGAGGTTTTCTTGAAGAGTTATGAGCATATTTGTATACTTATACACGAATGGATATGAGACCAGGGAGAGAGGGAGGAAGAGAGAGAGAGAGAGAGAAGAGGAAAGAGAGGGGAAAGAGAGGGGTGGGCAGGAGGAGGAGGAATGAGAGCTCAAAAATCTGCTAGCTATGTAGAGACTGCCTGTTGGTAGGCAGATGGACACTTGCTCAGGGTATAGAAGAGAGAAAGGAGAAGGAGCAAACCAGTGCGAATAGGCACATTGATTTAAGAGTGGGAACATGAAGATATCTCTGGCTGTTTTAATTTTTAAAAAATACGCAGGACACAGAATTAGCAGTCAAGAGTCATTGTGTGCAGAGAGCAGAGAGGAAAAGGGTTGGAAATAATACCTTGTTCAGTGGGAAAACATGCTTACGAGGGGGAGAGAATTAGAGTATCAGACTCTGTTGAAGACCATTGAGATAATTCACTTGTTGAAGACCGTTGAGATAATTCACTTAAGGTGAAACCCAATTACCCACTGACTGTGAGATGATTTTCAGCAGTGTAAAACACATGATTAAGTAACAGTGAGTCTCAGAGTGAGAACTCTATTCTTTTTCGACTTTCCTTTGATTAACTGAGGAGAAAGCCTCAATGCGGTAGGGGCATGTCTACGGCATCTCTCTAACTTCTGCTAATGTCCCTTTTTAATCAAGACAGAACAGGCCTTGAACCTGGGGCTTCTCATCTGAAATGACATCAAGCAGGAATCTAATGACACTGCTTTGCATTCATCACCCTTGATATTTTTTGTGATTGTCATTTTTCTGTCAAGTGATAACGGTTTTCCATTCGTGTTGGTGACATGCAATTTTCTTTCAAAGGAGAATGACTTGAGTTTAAAAAGTGAGGCAATACAAAGAAAACCCCATGGTAAACACTCACATGGGGGGTGCAGAGATGTGACCACAGTGGCAGCGGTGGTGTAGAAAAGGCTGAGAATTGGAGAACACTGTATTTCCTCATGTGACCTGTCCTGATTTTCATTAGGAGCAACTAGCGTCTTTCACTCCTATAAGTTGGTGTCAAAGCCCTTTGAGGTGGGGTGGGCAGCGCCTTGGGGAAGGAACCACACTGACATAGCTCATTATCCCAGGAGCCGCCTCATGGGCCAGTCTGTGAAAGTGCCTGTGAGTCTGCAGAAGAGCAGATGGCTGCACCGGGTGGCGCTGCGCTCGTCCCTCCACCGCCACCCCAGCTGTGCCTCCTGACATCTTGGCTGCCATCTGCACCCACCGTCCCTCTGCAGTATTCTCATTCTGCTTCAGGACTGTTCTCACAGTGCTCAGTGCTACCCGCTGCCCTGCTGAGCGGGAGACAACACCAGGGACACATTCCCAACCAGCCTAATGTGGGCATTGGCCTGGTTGGGAATGTGAATTCACCATTGGGTGAATCTGAAACTCTGGGATTTTCCTGGTTGGTGGCACTTTAAGAGAACACATCATTTCCCAACCAGGAGCGTGCCCTTCCTGGTAGGAGGAGGAGAAGACGAATCCTTTGTTCTCCTCTGAGTTTCCAACCACGTATGCAGCCTTGCTTCTTGCAAGACTGATGTTGTAGGATGACCAACTCATCCCGATTTGCCTGGGACTGTCCCTGTTTCAAAACTGAAGGCCTCACATTCCAGGAACCCCCTGAGTCTTGGGCAAACTGGGATGGTGGGCCACCCAAGCTTAGGTCCAGGGACACTTCGGTCTCGTGTACACTTCAGGGTGGTGTTTCTCTTGGACACCAAGGAATGTTTGGAGGACTGTGTCCGGAGAACTGTGTTTTGACAAATCCAGAGAGTACTCAATGATTTCCTCATTCAGATTTAGACCACAGTGAAAATATTAAAACCATGTTGTTTTTGTTACTAGAAGTTATGTAATGTATTGAGAGAAGAGTTTGTTGCATCAGCAGTGACTTTCATGGGGCCGAGCCAGGAGAACCTGCAAAGAACCATTCTTCTAAGGTGTGTTTATAAAACCTGCTGCGGCCATAGTGAAACTTCAGCCGTCATCAGCTTCTTACAGGTGGCACGGATCCTGTGTATGCCAGTCTGCAAAACAGGCTGTGCTTACCCCAAATATTTGGTGTGTAGCCTTAAAGTAATGCTAGCTACTCCTAAATGGCACAATCGCTCAACGCAATAGAAATTAATTTCTCATTGCCATAAAGTCCAAAACAGGTGCTCCTGATCTGTTGGTTAATTCTCCTCCAATCAGCGACTCTGGGACCCAGTCTCCTTTTGTTTTGTGACATCTTTAACATATGGCTTCCAAGGTTTTCATGATTATCTGCATCAAGCCAATGGGAGAGGAAAGAACATGGAGCAACATGCATGGGGGGTTGGGAGAGGGGACCTGGAACACGGCACATATCACCCACACACATGTCACTGGTGACCTCAGTCCCAGGCTACACCCAACTGCTAGGTGGCCTGAGAAATGCTATGTAGCTGGAGCCCAGGAAGAGGAGGAAGTGGGTTTAGAGAAAGCTAGCAGTGTGTCCTGTATTTTGCTAAATCTGGCAACCCTATTCCAAAGGCACATGTCCTGAGAGAGAGCCAGGCAGCAGCTGTGTTGCCTTTTATGGGTTAGGCTCAGAAGTTGCATAGCATTCTTCCGCCTGCCTAGACAGGGCAGTGTCAATGTCACATTGTAAGAGAAGCATCTAGAATGGGACACACACACACACACACACACACACACACATTGATCGATTGCTATGGCCATCATTGGAAAATACAATGTTTAGAGCGATCCTCTTTTGCACAGCTGAGGAAACTCAGGTACGCATGACTCAGTGAGGTGATATTGCCAATAAGTGATAAAGCCGAGATTCAAATCCATGGCTATCCTGGATCCCAAATCCATTTTTGAGCTTGTGATAGCCAAGGACAGGTGAAGCTTTATAGTTGAACATGCCTTTGAGACTTTAAAGAAGCAGATTTCCCAGAGATCAGAGGAGCGATAGGCCTGATGTTGTGGTCAGGGACTTTCAAATGAATGGTGTCTCAAGAGACCTGGCCTGCTCTCAGAAATGTCAGTCGGGATCTGCAATTGCGAGTGTTTCTGCTGCAGAAGAAAGGGTGTGGGGGGAGCTAATAAAACCAGAGGCTGCACAGGAAATTCTCTGATGCTCTCAGATTTTATAAGGGCAGGAACAAAAATGGGAAGGAAGAGTACTTAACCAAGGACAAATAGAAATCAGTGGCTGAGAATTGTAGGAATAGCAGCAGGAAGCGTTACGCCCCAAAAGATCTGAAGGAGAATGTTCAGGAAACGAGGGAAGGGCTAGATTTGCTGCTTCAGGTCAACGGTGCAACATTTATGAGTTAGAAAAAGAAAGGAGCTTTTCGAAGAGAGTGACCTTGAGACTAAAGCAGCCCCTGGAACACAGGAGAGGATCGATACATTGGACGAATGCAGTGCATGAACCAGCGAGCACATTTGTTTAGGAGAGAGATTGAGGTTGATGCCAAGACAGGCCATAGTCAGAAAGCGTTGAGTTCAGCTAGTGCAGAAGCTCTACAGCCAGGCAGGATGCTCAGAGCGTAGGCTGTAAAAGAAAGAAAGGTCAGGCCAGCAAACAGCAGCCTAGTGTGCGGAGGGCATAATTCATGCAATTGGGATGGGTTACTTGGCAAAAATTAGGACCACTATTCCACTGCAGAAATAGCAAAAGAAGTTTGGAACTTGGAAGTTTCTCTGGTTTGAAATGGTTAAAATGTAAAACAAGCCATTTTCTTTAAAAGACTGTTTTTTGTGTGTATATATATATATAAATATATATATAAATACATATAAATATGTATAAATATATAAAAAATATATATATTTTGTGCTGGGGATTAAACTCAGAGGGGTTCTACCTCTGAGCTACATCCCCAGCCCCATTTTATTTTTTATTTTTGAAACAGGGTCTCACCAAGTTGCTGAGGCTGGCCTTGAACCTGCGATCCTCCTGTCTCAGCCTCCCAAGTCCTGAGATTATAGGCATGCACCACCATGCCCGCTGGTTTTAGTATAATTTCAGAACTCTGCTAGGGACAACAACTCTTCTTGCTAGGGACAAACCTTTAGCTCGATTTCCTGCTAGAGAGTTGGTACTAAACGTTAACTCTTACTGAGAATCTCCTTAGAGTTGAGTGTAGCTTACTATCAAAGAGACTATCTTGCAATTTGTTCAATATTTAATGTAAGAAAAACAGGGGAGTGTGTGTGTGTGTGTGTGTGTGTGTGTGTGTGTGTGTGTGAAATGAACAGTATGATACAATAAAGGGCTTGCATTTGCATTTTATTGGATTGTGCTTTTAAAATTTGTCTGTTGATAAAAGTGATTTTGACTAGTATAATCAGTAAAAATGGGTTGGTTGTCATTTATGGACTGATGAATAAATGCTGGAGTTTTCCATTAAGCTATGATGAGATTTGCATTCAAAATGTCTGTGATAAAGCCATCTCAGCTTCATTTGGTATTCAGAAATCTATTGACAGCCACCAAAAATACAAGACATCAGGCACATTTATTTGATCACTATTCTTGGAATTCCTACCATGCATAGTCTGTGTTCTAGGCCCTGGAAAAATGAATAACATAGGCCCCAGTAAAACAAGCCATCAGAAAAATAAAAAAAATAGAAATAACCAGAGAAAATGGTATGCCGTAAAGGAAACAAAACAGGTAGGGTGGTATGAGTGACTGAAGAGGCTTCTATTTTAGATAATTTTTTTCTTTTCTTTCAGTGCCAGGGATCGAACCTGGGGCCTCACGTAGGCCAGGTAAGTGCTCTAGCATGGATCCACACCCCCAGCCCCTAGGTCAGATTTTAGAAGTGGTGGCATATGATCATAGATTAAATGAAGAGGAGTCATTCTAGATATAGTAAGTATAACAAAAATATCCATATAACAAATCCCAATAAAAACCCACTTATACATGTATGTCTGTGTTCTCAGTCTGTTCAGGCTACTCTAACAAAATACCATAAAGTAGGTGGCTTTTATTTCTATTTTTTTTTTTGTGGTACTGGGGATTCAACCTAGGAGCATTCTACCTCTGTGCTATGCCCCCCAAATCTTTGTGTTTTGAAACAGGGACTCGCTAGAGTTGACGAGAATCTCGATAAGTTGATGAGGCTGGTCTCAAACTTATGATCCTCCTGTCTCAGCCTCCCAAGTATTGGGATTACAGGCATTCACCACCATGCCTGGCTCTGGGTGGCTTTGAAATAAGGGGAAATGTGTTTCTCACAGTTTTGGAGCCAGAAGTCCAAGACCAAGACACCAGCAGATTCAGTATCTGATGGGGCAATTCCATGGTTCCTGGCACCTTCTCACGGTGCCTCGCGTGGTGGAAGGGGTGAAGGGGCTCCCTGGAGCCTCTTTGTAAGGCAGTAACCACATTCATGAGGGTGGAGCCCACGGGACTCACCTCCCACAGGCTCCACCTCCTGATGCATTGCCTTGGGGCACTGAATTGGGGAGGAGGGGTCAGCAAACATTCGGAGGTGACTATTTTAATTCTTTAGTTCATTGGTTTGTTAGTTCTAGTCAGCTGTCCTATGGCTTTGGCTTCCTGGGAGTGTGGAAGCCAATTAACTCATCTATGTGAGGCTGTCCTTCTGGTGTCCCGGGTCAGCAGGGAAGAAACCAGGCAGGGAAGATGCACCAGGAGCGAGGAGCCCAAGGACAGGGATGAGCTGGAAGCTGCTTGGTCTCCCTTTGCCTCCTGGCCTCCAGCCTGGGTGCTGTTCATCGCACGGCCGAGCCTGTCCCTGGCCAGGAGCTGGAAGAGCAGGAGGAGAGAGCCCTGGGGCCAGTTGCTGTCCAGCGAGACCAGCCCCCAGATAAGCACCAACGGGATCGGACTTCGACAGCACCTGGTGCCCTGCCCCGCCTTCCGTGAGCAAGAGAAATAATGCTGCTGCTCTGTTTCTGCCATCCAAATCTTGTTCACAGAGTCTCTTGAGATCCACAATAATTGGAAACCATGCAGGGAGGGGAACTCTGAGCAATGGAGTTCCAGTTTAGCTGAGTGGACGCAAAGCCAGCCCGCCCCAGCCTGTCCTAGGATCACCTCTCTTCTGCTCAGGTCCTGCCTCCTCCGTGTGCACCTGCTTAGTGCCGTGGCCTTCCCTCCCCAGCCCCAACTCCGAGCCTCCAACTCCCCTTCCATTTCACTCTCTTTCATACCACGCGTTACCTTCTTATATGCGATATAATTAATTGTTATTGTGCTAATTGCTTGCTATTTGTTTCCCATCAGTAGAAGGGAAGCTTTACAGAGTATGAAGTTAGTTCCATGACCTATCCCAAACACCTAGAACAGCCCTGCCACGGAGCGGGCCTTTAATACATACTGTGGAATGAAAGAACGAACTAGGCCGAAGTGACGAGAACAGGGGAAAGTGCCAGAAATGAGTCTGGAGAAGTCTTTAGCAGCCAGGTCGTGTAGCATGGACTTTATTCCAAACTTGGTGAGAAGGCTTTGGGAGGTTTTTGGCAGAGGACTCAATGTTGTATTTGATTTCTTTTCTTTGGTACTGGGGATTGAACCAAGGGGCATTCTGCCTCTGAGCCACACCCCCAGCCCTATTTTTAAAATTTTATTTTGAAACAGGGTCTTTCTAAATTGCTGAGGGTCTCACTAAGTTGCTGAAGCTGGTCTCGAACCTACGATCCTCCTATCTCAGGCTCACAAGTACTGGGATTACAGGCATGTACCACCATGCCTGATGTGTTTGATTTTTTAAAAAGATTACTCTGAAGCATATGTGTGCAGGGGTGGGTGTGGTGGTATGGGAGAGGGGTGAGCCTGGAAGCAGGAAAACCAGGTAGGAAGCTAGTGCAGTTGTCCAGTTGGGAAGAGAGTGACTTGGGCTGTGGTGATTGCAGAGAAGTGAAGCCCGGCAGTCAGACCCAGCATCTGATTTGCTGGTGGAGCTCTCCGAGAGGATGAAGGTAACTCGGGGTTTCATCCAGGGCTGCTGGGTGACAGCAGAGATGAAGACTGGAAGAGGCGCAGGTTTGACGATAGAAATCAAAACTTAATTTCTTCACTCAGCTAGTATTTTCTTTTGGTGCTGGGGACTGAACCCAGGGGTGTTCTGCCTCTGAGCTACATCCCCACCCCCTGTCCGGTTTTGTTTTTCATTTTGAGACAGGGTCTCACTAAGTTGCAGAGGGCCTCACTAAGTGGCTGAGGCTGGCTGCAAACCTGCGATCCTTCTGTCTCAGCCTCCTAAGTACTAGGATTACAAGCCATGCTGGCTTCTCCACGAGTATTTTCTGAGCCCCTCCTATGAGCTGGGCACAGCGCTGGGTCTTGAGCATGTATTAGTGAACCAGCTGGACACAAAGTCTTGCCCTCAAGGCACTTATGTTCTAGGGGAGGAGAAAACAATAAACAAGAGAGCAGGAAGTCAGGAAGGTTCGGCATGTTGAGAGGTGGTAAAAGGTAGGGGGTGAGGAAAGAAGGGGAGGTCCTATTTTTCTTTGTGTGTCGGGGGGTGGTAATTTAAAATAAGATGGTCAAGGAGGAGGAGAGGCAGGAGGCCATGAGGACACCTGGAGAAGGAACTTTCCAGGTAGATGGAAGGGCAAGTTCTTCTGAGGTGGAGCCCATTTGCCATCTGTGAGATAGAGTGAGGAGACCAGATTTATTTATTATTTATTTATTTAGTCCTGGGGATTGAACTCAGAGGCATTTTACCTCCAAGCTACACCCCCAGCCCGATTTTATTTATTTGGCAAAAGGGTCTCACTAGGTTGCTAAGAGTCTTTCTAAGTTGCTGAGGCTGGCTTTGAACCTGTGATCCGCCTTGTCTCAGCCTCCCAAGTACTGGGATTACAGGTGTGCACCACCACCATGCCTGGTTCTGGGTTGGGGATTTAGATGGGATCATTTTACAGATTTGTATTTGGTGAGAAGTAGGAAGCCAGTGGAAAAAGAGTGACATGGCGTCTGTCTCTGAGATGCCTGTGGGACACCCTCGTGGGGGTATCTAGCAGACTGAGTCGGGAGCTCAGGGGGAGAAACCATACCTGGTGTTGGGTGCCACCAGTGGACAATGGTATTTAACACCAGAGAAACATTATAGAGAAGAGAAAATGGAGACAGCAAACACCTAAGAAGAGAGTGTCGTGCACTGAGACCTCTGCCACCCGGATTTCTTCCTGGTTCTGCTTCCTTCAGGTTGGGGGACCAGTGTTGGGAACAGTGGTTGGTCTAACTCTGAGGATCCATCATGAGAAAAATGGACCAATTAAAATGCCTATTGCATCAGCGTGAAACTGCAGCCCTTTGTAAGGAGGGCGGTGACGTAAGCCATGTCAGGCAAGACCAAGAAGCGGTCAAAGATTCTCAGCACACTTAGCTGCAGGTGAAGTTCAAGTTTGTTCCTGGAATCAGAGGCTGTTGTTGGCAGAGGCTGCCGCTTTGTGCAATAAGACCACTTAAGGTCACAGCTTCAAGCTTGGGCTTAAAATTACTCTTGCCCATCCACAGATGGTCGAATGATAGCAGCGGTCTTCTGGAAAGCCAGCTCCTGTGTGGGAGGAGGCAGGCATGGAGCCCTGATTTGCAGCATCCACCGATTTCCATGGTGTAAATACTTCCTCCGTGGCCAACGTCAAGTGACCAATGTTTTAACAATTGACTCACAAAGTCCCTGCAGTTTTCTTGAATGTTTAACAGCTGGCTCCAGCACGCCAGCTTGTTTCTCTCCATAATGATGGCCAGGCTACCCTTTCAAAGCCCTGATTCCTGTGGCTTCTCAGATTTCCTCCACTCCCCGCATCTGTGCCTCCAGTTCACACTGAAGATGACCGGATGCCCCATACAATGACATGTATCTCTGATGTTAGGAGCGTTTCCTCTGGTATAGTCTCTTTTAACCATGACCCCAAGAAGATATCAGTGTTTGTTGAACTGAACTGCTGTCCTTGTCATTTCCTACTCTAGGATCCTTGTCCTCCCTGGGAGGGGCCTTATATCCACTTATCTCTGAGATTTTGCATCATTAAATTATTTTGAGCCTTTCTATAGTGAAGGCCTTGAACTTGATATTAGTGATATAGAGGACACAAATCCACCCTCCAGGGACTTATCAAAGAGTTGAAGAACACAGAAAGAACACCTAGGAAGATTAATATGATCCCATTACTCCACATTTTCCATGCAGAATGAGGGACAGATGGTGGAGGCTACAGGACTTCACAATAGTCGAAGTGAGACAGGTTTGCACAGGGGACGTGGGGCTGGAGTTTGTGCAGGTGCATAAGGTGAGTACCCTTCAAAGTTTGGGCTAGGATTCCATCTGCTTTTCTCATTTGTTTGCTACTTTGTGTCAAAGAAAATGGGATTCTCCAAAGCACTGTAATGATCAGCAAAATGCAGTGGTCCTCAGGGTTGTGCTTTGAAACAAAACAGACCCTCTATATTTATTTCAATCTAAGCACTACCCACCCCCAATTCCAGCTCATTTCTAAAAGTCATATATAGGAAATCCAGCATTCGTTGGGACTCATTTCTACTAAGGGGTGGGAAAGGGCCTCTTTGCTAAGCTGATTCGCCACATTTAGAGCCCAGAGACCTTTCCCCCATATATATGTATATCATGTTTAGAAAGAGAGATCAAGCTTGACTCGTCCTCCAGTGGGTTCCCTAGCAGTCCCTGCAGCCTCTTTGTTCTTGTGCATCAGCAGAGCTGGCATGAAGCAGCTCAGGTGGGTCACATGGCTGGTAGAAGAAGCTGCACCACAGTGCCACCACCTGCAGGGCTCTGGGACAGGAGGCCTTCTGTGGTCAGTCCTCGCCATTTCTGCCTATGTGATGGTGATCTGGGGGGAAGGCACCAGCCAGAAGACATCCCGACACCGAAGCCGGTGACATTTGTGCCGCATTCTTCCTCACCCTTGGCGAGCCTTGCAACACCAGAGGCTGGAGGCTGCGGGAGCCAACAGTCTGATTGGGAGCCCCAGGAGGCAGCAGATACAAATTAATCTCCAGGCCCACCAGTTCCCCTGGAACACCCACTTGCTAAACGGTGACTCTCAAGCCAAGAGTAGCAATTTTCCACAGCTCAAGTCTGGATTGTACCTCTTGGAAAAGGCCATGAAACCACACAGGGCAGAAAAACCAAAGTGGTTTTTTGCTATTTTGCGTGAAGAACCGGAGGGGCCGCTCCAAGATTCCAGATGTACAACAGCTGGATGAAATGTGCGTCTACAGATCTGCACAGCACCTTCGGATTGGGAACTGCTGGAGGCTTCTAAAAACAGATCGTTGACTTCCTTCGTTTTTCTTCTTTTTCTTTTCTTTCTTTCGTTTTTTATTTTTATTTTTTAAGCTCATCTGAACCCCTAGACTTACTTGTTTGGAAAGAAAGAAAGAAAGAAAGAAAGAAAGAAAGAAAGAAAGAAAGAGAAAGAAAGGAAGGAAGGAAGAAAGAAAGGGATGGAGGGGAAAATCCTGTTGGCACTTGTTTTGTTTTCTCAATTTTCTTGTCGACTGACTCATGACAAAAAAAAATGTCAATTCCAATCAATTTCAATTCCACAGAGCAGAAAAATAGAGAATTTATAGGCGGCTATTGGAAACAAAGGAGCCATCTGGTTTTTTAAGTATAATTTTTCTCTGCAATAGTGCTCTCCAAGTAATAAGATCGTTTATTTTCCGTCGTTGCACCGCTGTGAATTTTCCTGTGTTTTCCATAGAGTCACACAGCCCACCCAATTCAGGTGGGCGTCTTGGAAAAGACCCTTCCTTCCGGGGTGGGTGGGCTTCTGCATCTCGGGGTTTGTGGGCTCACCAGCACCTCTGTCCCTTTAAGAGGGGAGGGCTTAGCTATCCTGGGAAGCAGCCTGGCCACTGGTGGAGGTCATCCAACCCTGGTTACCCCGGTTCATTTGTCATATTACAGTGACAATTCTCACTTTCACCCAGGAGTCTCCAGAGAGGGTTTACAACATTGTGACTGAAACTCAGTCATGGGCTGGCAGCTTCCACAGACAAAAGATTTGCTCCCCCAGAAGAGAGAGGTGGCTCTGCTAGTCAGACAGTCACATGTAGCCCTTGTAACAGCCACCGGGGTGTCTGAGTCATTCAGCCTTTGGGGTCCCCTTCCTGTTAATGTGGTACTCCCTAGCTGGAGGCCCATCCCCATCCAGGCGCCATCTTGCATCTGCTCCAAGGGCTCTGTAGGTTCCTGATGGAGCGAGCCTTCGTTTTGCTCACCAGTCCAAGCCTCTGTGACTCCCCTGCTTCAGAGTTCCCTGCTCAACAGCTTGCCCTCATGGACCCCGCTCTTCTCTATCCCCTTCTCTCTCACCCACCCAAATACTGGACCCAGCTGCCTTCCACAGCCGCCCGTCACAAGACTGTGGCACTTGGCCAACTCTGCTGAAGGCTCGGGGGATGGTGGCGTCCCTACAGAATATTGCACAGCACTGACCTATGTGTGAATTTCCTTCTCAGGCCCTCAGCCTCCTGCCCCGTCGCTGGGTCCTCTATTGTTTCCAGGAACTGGTCTTATCGCTCCCAGCTTCTCTCCTATTTCTCTCGCCCCCAGTCATCCCGTCATCCCGTCCCTCTCAGCGCAGCTGCTCTGAAATCACATTCCTCCCACTTCATTTTTGCTTCTGAGCTTTCTAGTCTCACCCTTCCCAGGCAGACTCTGCCCAGGGGTCCTCTCCTCCCTCCACCAAATGCTCCATCAAACCAATGAGGACACGTTCACCCTCAGAGATGAAAGAAAGAAGCGATAGTATACAGCAAAGAGGAATTAGGCCCTGCTCTAAGGCATCAGTGGGTACGATCAATAGTTTAAGTATTAGCTTGATTTCTCACTAAACCATATTGCACTCTTCCAGTCTAAGGTCATGCAGGTTCTTTGCTGAACTGTGATTCAGGTTCAAATATGTACTAGGTGCTGATTATGTAACAGATGTTCTAGTGGGTACTAGAGTTATAAGCGTGGAGAAGATAGGCACGTGCATGCAGCCGATGAAGACAGCCAGGTGAGGGCTGTGGAGAAGCCTGGCATGTGGTTAGGCTCTCCACTCCAACTACGTCTTATTTTACTTCTCTGGATAGTTAAGCGGGATGGGCAGGTTAGGCCTTCAGAAGAGCTGGTGCCTCCCACGCGTAGGGACCACAGAGCACAGCCGTCCTGGAGGACTTGAGTCCCAGAAGCCAAGGTCCAGTCCTGGAGCTGTCACCCAACGTCTACTCTGGCTCTGCTTCTGCCTCTGGCCCGGGCTGGTGGCCAGTGCTGGGGACACACGTTCCTGGGTGGTGGCTGGAGAAGAGGCGAGAGAGAACCTGGGGACCAGAGAGATGTCAAGGCTGGGACCACAGAACCCCTCAGAAGCAGCAGTACCGAGTTCCGGCTTGTTTTGTGACCGTGTCTGTGCCTAGTGCGATCCCCGTGTTAGGTGCAGGGGCCACAGGAGCCATGGCTGGCAAGATGGGGGCTCTCGGCTGTTATGTTGTCATTGTCGTGGTCAAGCAGAGAAGCTGAGAACATGCTCGGAGAAGAATGACCCTGCGCTGGCCAAGTACTAAAGAGCAGAGAAGCAGTTTAAGGTGGCCTCGGGAAGGACAACCGGGTCCTTTCTCTGCTCCTGTGAAATTGGCTGAGAGAAGCCACCGGACTTTTTTCTCTGTTTTAAAATTCGATAGGCTTCCTTTCAGTTCTTTTAGAACTGTGCTTTCACTCTGTTCTTAAACGGCATGAAAGTATAATTACTAGTTAGTGACAAAGAAAGCTATCTGCAACCCCAGTTCTGGTCTAGCTAAAAGCTTCTCAAACTTTGACCTGCACAGTCCCCTGGGGATCTTGTTCAAATGCAGATTCTGACTCAACTGGTCCAGGCTGGGGCCTGGGATTCTGCATTTCTGGCAAGCTCCGGGAGTACGCACAAGCTGCTGGCCTGGGGACCCTGCTGTGAGTGGTGAGGCTGGATGATCTAACGGGATCTTATCAACACCATGCCCGCAGTTCTGAGTCATGAATTAAGGCACAAGGACAACAGGAACACTCGAGACAAGGACAAGAGGCGTACATCAGCGACCCAGAGGGAAGCGGCATTTCTTTTCCCGCTGCCTTTTCCAAGGCTGGAGTTCAAGCTCCCGTAACTGGATCTGAGCTGCTGATGTTCATTCTCTCTCGGCAGATGCCCTACTCCCCCAGAATATCCTCAGCCTTCAAGGATAGAGAAGCTTCCCCAAGACACTTTCCAGTTGGGAACAAGAACAACTCTGTGTCCCAAGATAGAATCTGACTTTTTCTTGAGCCAAAGTTGCATGGCCTTGGTCTAGGAGAGGAATTACTTTCCTCATCTTGCAGGAATTACTCACCTCAGCATGGACAGCCTGCATGGTACCTGGTTTATCCTTAACCACATGTCCCCAAGGAGTTTTCTGACCCAATTTTCAGATGAGGAAACTGAGGCTCAGAGACAAATCAGGTAACATGTCCAAGGTCATGCAGGTGGTCATTTACAGAGCTGATCCAACAGGCAGAGTTCTTCCCATCGTATCTCACTGCCTTTATTATGTAGCTATTCAAAAACCTTGGAGCCTGCCTGCATTTCCCATACCCCAAAATCTACTATTTCTGACCCTGCTACCAAACAGGATAAACTTAAATTACCACAGACAAGAGATACAGAAAGATCATTAAGTACCAGGCAAGATTTATTATATAGACCAAAGGATTAGACCCTAGTGAAACATTTGAATTTCTAGACGAAAGAAAAACAACATGTAAGCATCCAGGCAAATTACTAACAGATTAAATTTAGCGTGACTTTAGATTTCTGCGGCATTGCATGAAGCAAAAGAAGTCATTGAGCAACACTGACAATTTTAGGGGGAAATGTTTATGAACCACTGATTCTACATTCAGCCATGTTAATGTTTACACACACCCAAAAACTATGAGACATTCTAGACCTCGGAAAGTCAACTACCAACATGCCCTTCCTGAACCAAAACAAACAAAAACCTCAAAACAAAGACGAGCACCAGTCAGCCTATAGAAACAACTTAAGAATGAGGTAGATAACAGTGTAAGTATATAGGTGTTAAACTATGAAACCAGTTAAATAGATCTAAACAATCATTGCTAATGTAAAAATGTAGATATCAAAATAATTGTTGAAAGAGAAGATATACACTAATAAGGAATAGCACAGTAATAACAATTTAAGCTAAAGTTTTTATATTAAATAAACCAAATCTTAGAATGGTTGGAAGGAATAAATTAGAAATACAGTAATATGCTAAATATTGTATCTTTTGATAAAGGCAATAGATTATTTAATTCTTGCAAATGGCAATTAGAGAAAAGGAAATATTCAAGTTAACATTACTTGTGAGCATAGTAAATAGAGGATATATTGAATTTCCCTCAAATTATTACAAGGTAAAAAAATAAAGCAGATCAGAAAAATATACCTCATGATGTACAGTCTTCACTCCTGAATAGTGGAATTAGGTGATTTTGTTGTCTTCTTTTTACTTTTTTCTGTCTTCCAAATTTTATAAAGTGAGTATGCATTATATTGTAATACAAAAAGAAAGGCTACACAATTATTATAGGAAAAGTTTGCTTCTTTTTAAAAACTACACATTTGTCCACTAACCCAGCTTTACACAGTTCATCACGCCAAATAGCCATGCTAACTAGATTCTTCCCTTTTTAGTCATCTGTAATCCCAGCATGAAATTGATCTGTTTCAAATTCTCAAATGTGGGAATAAATAATTGATATATCTGGAACCTTCCATGAATAGGTCAGTCGTCCTTTGCTTTTGAAAATAACATGAGATGAAGGGAAAACCTTACATTGAGAGCTGTGGTCAGCCAACCACTTGGATGGGACCTCCTCCATTTAGCACTTCTTTGAAAGTCATAATTTTTTTAACTCTTTGAAAGTCATAATTACTATTATCACTACTTCTACCACTATCACCATCATCAGCATCATCAGATCTATCTTTGATTGAGCACCTATCATGTGGCAGGATGGGTACCTGATACCTTACACACATCAACTCACATTAATTCTTTTTTTTTTTTTTGTACTAGGGATTGAACCCAGGGGCATTCTACCTCTAAGCTACATCCCAAGCCTTATTTTTATTTTTTATTTTGAAACAGGGTCTAAATTGCTGAGTTCTCACTAAGTTGCTGAGGTGGGCCTTGAACCTGCAATCCTCCCAGAAGAGCCTCCCAAGTACTGGGATTACAGGTGACTAAAAAGTACCACATTGGGCTCTCACATTAATTCACACTGTAACTGTATGAGGTGAGAACCCTTATTTCTTTCTTACAGTGGAGGAGACAGGCTTAGAAAGGTTTAGTCACTTGTCTGAGACTCTCATCAACCTAGTGCGACCCTGTTTCAAAATAAAAATAATAAAATAGGGCTAGGGGGTGTAGCTCGCAGGTAGAATGCCTCTGGGTTCAATACCCAATACCACCAAAAATAAAAATAAATATATAATCACTTGTCTGATGATTGATGACCCAGCATGATTTAGAGTGATTTTAAAAAATTAAAAACATTTTATATTAATAGTAAAACAGACACTACCACTTTTGGAGATTAGAGAAAAGACAGAAAATGCTCAGTTCCACTGCCCTCGCACAGCTAATTCTATTACTGTGATTCATTCATTCATTCATTAGAATACCCAACGGATGCTCATTCAATAGGTGCTGGGGACGGGTCATGAAGAGAGGGGATATGGGCGCTAGCGTGCTTTGGGGAGAGTACCCTACCCATGTTTGGGTGGTGGTGGGGTCTGATAAAATGGAGAGAGGGGAACGGCATCCAGGGAGGTCAGGAAGGTGAGCCCTGCAGACTGAATGGATGGAGAGGCACAGGAGAGACCAGCCCTGCATTCCAAGCCTGGTGGAACAGAGCCCTCACAGTGGCCTGGCCACCCCAGGCGCCCCATCCCCATCTTACCTCCTTTTCTTCTTTTCTTCCCCTTGTTCACTCACCTCCAGCCACAGTGGCTTCTTCAAACATCAAACCCATTGGCAAACTAAGCCCTGAGATCTTTGCACCAGTTCTCTGGGCTTGCAAGCTTTCCCCCGGACATTTGCATGTCCACACCCTCACCTCCTTCAAGTCTTTGTCCCAATGTCACCTTCCTGCTGAGGCCCATCGGACCAGCCTTCCCTTGTACTCCCCATCCTCCGTCTCCATTGTGAATATTCCCTGCTAAGAAGCTCTGTCATTCTACTCATTGTTTATGTTTTCTTGTCGGACTGTCCTCACTAGCATGCCACCTCTGTGAAGACACGGATTTGTATCTGGTTTGTCCGCTGCTGTGTTCCCATGACTGGCACACAATAAGTGCTCATTAAATATTTGCCCAGTGGTATATCTAATCATGCTGACATGGATAATACCCAGATGTTGGGGAAGAGAACTGGCTTGGGTAGGGTTGGTCTGGAACGTTTGGTGGTAGGTGTTGGTGGGACACAAGGCAACTGGGAAAGTGGGGCTGGAAACCAGGAGCCGGGTTCACCCTGGAAGCCTGGGTTGGGGGGACTTATGTCTGGGAACAGTGTTGGTGCAGCACTGGAGGACAGATGGGGACTGAGGAAGTCAGATTTGTGGATGGAAAGAAGAGAACATATCATGTGACTCCCATTGCTGAGGCAGGAGGGACAATGCGGAGGACGCTTGGTTGTAAGAAGGCGTCATGTGGAAATCCGTGCTGTCCTTTCTGGGAGAAGTTTTAATCATGTGGTATAGACGGAGACCAGACTTGTGCCACATAATATGGTGACCACTTGTTTCCGCTGAGCGCTGTAACTTAAAGTGGGATGTGCTCCAACCACGCGAACAACACTGCACTATGAAGATTTAGAAAAGTTAGAGAAAAAAGAATGCAGTGTATCTTCATAATTTGTATAGTGATCATATATTAAAATTATAATTTAAGCCGGGCGTGGTGGCGCACGCTTGTAATCCCAGTACTTGGGAGGCTGAGACCGGAGGATCCGGGTTCACGGCCAGCCTCAGCTACTTAGTGAGGTCCTCTGCAACTTAGTGAGACCCTGTTTCAAAATAAAGGATAAAAAATAGTGCTGGGGTGTAGCTCAGAGGTAGAATGCCCCTGGGTTCAATCCCCGGTACCGCAAAAAATTATAATTTCATTAATTAAGTGAAATTAGGATATATTAGGTTAAATAAAATGTAATTAAAAATAGTTTCACTTTTTTTGTGGAACTGGGAATAGAACCCAGGGGCATTCTACCTCCGAGCTATACCCCTAGTCCTATTTTTTATTCTTTATTTTGAAACAGGGTCTCACTAAGTTGCAGAGGGCCTCACTAGGTAGCTGAGGTTGGCCTCGAACCCGGATCCTCCTGTCTCCGCCTCCCAAGTACTGGGATTACAAGCATGCACCACCATGCCCGGCTTCACTTTTTTTAAATGTGTTTGTTAGAAACTTTAAAATTGCACATGTGGCTCATATCATATTTCTATTGGGCAGAGCTGGGCTAGTCTGCCAGAGTTAAAAATTACCAGCATATATCTTTCCTTCATTCCTTCTTGCCTTCCTGCCTTCTCTCTTTCTCCTTTCCCTTCCTCCCACACACTCTCTCCCTCCCTTTCTTTCTAGAAACAAATATCTTTTAGAAGCTACATTGTTTTCTGAATGGACACCCAAGTAGTTAATCTTCCATTCTCAACAAAAATAGACGCTTTTCATAATATCAAGTCATCAAATTGCTTTAGCATTAAGTTGCCTGGAACTATATTAAAGCCAGTGATATGCAGTCCATTAGCTGTACCAAGCTCTTATCCTCCCTGGGAGAAAAAGAAACTACATAAATGAATTTTCTTCTACATTAAGCAGCAAATAAATGAATGCCTTTGAAGAAACCACCTACGAGAAGTCCTGGAATTGTAATTACCCAACCCTCCAATTTGGCAAACAGAGGTTTTCTTACAATATAACCATCTTCCAAATAATGGCCCCTCCCTGTAGGAGGGAGGGAGACCGTGGGTTGCATGGGTCCAAGACAAAGAAGTTACTGATTTGGACACTTGAACCGCTACTTAAGAAGGAAATTCCCAATGTTCATCTTGGCTGGGGTCAGGAATTGTTCTTGGGCACTGTAAGGTCAGCCTTGAGCCTTTATTTATCTGCTTCCAGTGCAGTGAATTTGCTTACTTTTGAGAAAAATCAAAGAGCACTTTAAAACGTTGCTTCTTCTCCCCTCTGATTTCTATGAAAAAATAAAATTTGGTGTTAAAATCCAATGTTATGTAGCTGTGTGGCATGCTTCCCGGAGGAGTTAGAGAACTTAGGAGTTTGCCAGGACCCATGCTGTGGTCATTCCTATAGATGAGAAATTGCCTGAGGTTCCGTGTCCCATGATTGATCATTTCTTCCCTCAGCAGCAGAATCCAGAAGAGACCAGAGTATCCCACCATCCACTCCCCCGCCTTGCTTCTCTCCCCCCTCCTCTGCCTCTTTCCCCAGAAACCTCTGTGGGTATCAGGGGCCCCTCTCTACCAGAGTGATCTTTTTTTTTGAGTTAATGAAAGTGGTTTCTTCCTCAAATATTTATCTAGGAACTTGGGGTTTAAGTGGATACCTCTAGTAACCAGTTAGCATTGTCTAATCAAGGAGCAGTGGAACTAAACCCAAGATTAATTGAAGCTTTTTTAGGTTTGCCATGCTTTAATCTTGGTGGAAAGGATTATAGAAGGTCTTCACGTAATGCCCTCTTTTCTAAACAGAAGGAATCTAGCTTGTATTCAGCATCCTAGCTCAGACGTCAGACTCACCTCAATGTTGACGACGTGAGCCAGTCTAGAGGGTGGGGTTCTAGAATGGCTACTAAGAGCTGGCCATTTCAGTATGACTACGTTCCTCAAAGCACACCCTGTGATGAGGATCAGTGTGCACACGATTGATTCAGAAATCCTCCCAGGGGCTAGGGTAGCAGGACAAGGAAGAGGAAGAAGCCAAGCACAGGTCCAGCCCTGGCCAAGTCCCAGCCTCAGCCTGACCCCACTCTGGAGTATAAATTAAGCCTCAGAGTCAGTCTACACTGGCGGCAGGCAAGCTGGCCTTTCCTCCTCGTGCAGCAGCCAGACAGTGGACAAAGGCCAGCCTGGGCAAGGTGAGTTCTGATCACACAGGGTCATCGTCCAAACAGAGCCAGGGGATGGGCGCATGAAACAGGAAGGGGTCTGGGGTGTGGGTGTGGCGCCATCAGTGTCTGCTGCACCATAATCTAACCTAGGCACGATCTTAACATCTGCCACCATTCTGTGTTTCTGTCTTCCAGGGTTCTTTACCCTGAGAGCTGGGTTGGGTTGGGTAGTGGGCATTGTCTGTTTTAGGTTGCCCAATTTCCCTTCCCTGTTTCCTTTAATCATTGTAATTTAGGAATTTCAGGAAATTCTTCTTTTCCTCCTCCTCCACCTCCTCTTCCTCCTCCTCCACCTCCTCTTCCTCCTCCTCGTCTTCCTCCTTCTCCTCCTCTGTCTCCTCTTCCTCCTTCATGTGTGTCTTTTGGCAGAGATGGCTACCCCAGACCCTATGGGCAGGCATGTGTACACAAAGTCTAGGCAATCCCCACCTTCTCTCCCTTTGGCCCAGAGATTGTTTGAGGATGGTGTCTTGGCCAGCGCTCAGATACAGTAGCAGAAACCACACTGGCAGTGTTTAAGCAGCAAGGCATTCAATGCAGGGTAACAGGTGCTCCTGCTCTCCCTGGAAGGGCTGAGGGGGCAGGCTCTGGCCAGATTTCCAAGAAAGACACTCAGTTCCCACCAGGGGTCAGGGAAGAAGTTGGAGTGAGGAGGTCCTGCTCCAAAACCCTGTGTTCAAGAGCATACCGGGCTGCTGCAATCCAGGGTTCAGAAGCTTCATGACACGTGAAGCTGAGACTGGACACGGAAACACCTGTCCTTGTCTGGGATCCACCGCCAAAGCAGCAAGAAAATGGTATCCTCTTACTGCTGCCTCCCGAACCTCACACCGGAGCGTCTGATGGGTGCATCTCAGTTGCTCGCTGAGCCCTGGCTGAGAGGGAGGCTGTGGTGTAGGTTTTCATTTTCTAGCCTTAGCCCCTCGGAAGGGGATCAGAATAGGCTGTGTGGGCCAGTTTACCAGGTCCCCGCCAAGATGGGCACATAGTGCCAAGTCGAGTGCCGAGAGTCAGGGCAGGACTTTGGTTTGTCCGGTGGGAGGGAGAGAAGCTCTCTGCTTCTTGCTGGATGTGAAAATGAGACACGGCTTCATCTCTGCCTGAAGCCATCTTGATGTTGTATAAGGCCCAAGAATGCAACTAGTGCGTGGTGGAGAGAGGACCCATTTGAGAGACCACAGTCATCGCATCTTGATGGCACCGCTCGATGGCTCAGGGAGGGACGCGACTTATTCCTGGTCACATAACAGTGGGGGAGGTGGTGGGTCTAGAACACTAGCCCCTTGGCCCAGGCTTTTTCTCTGCCACGTGGCCCTCGGCCTCCCCTTTGAACGTGTGGTCCCTTCCCTTAGGCTGGCGGTGCTCCTACCTGCTGCTGGGAGGGTCACACAGTCCCTGTGCATCAGCCTATAAAGTGGCCGACCGGCCTGAGCCCACTGAGCCACCTGCAGCTGCGGCCTTAGCAGAAAAGCACCCAGCCCAGGCTTCCGCAGCAGAGGCGGAGGAGCCTGAGTGTGTGTGACGAACTCCAAGCGGGAGCCGCGCTAGTGAGGAGCTCAGAGCTGCCTTTGAAAACACCCTCGGGGTTCTCTCTGAGTGACACGGTGAAATGTGGCCACACCGGTTCAGCTATTTTAAGCTTCGGAAACCAAGGGAAGTGAGGCGGGGTGAACCAGTGGGCTCCCGGGGCAGATGAGTTCCAGGCCAGCTTTCCAAGGTCACCTTGGGTCCCTCCCCTGTCACTGTGCCTCGGTTTCTCTCTTCCCTCTTCCATTGGTCCTCTGCCTCAGGGACGGTAGCTGAGAGGGAGCCACAGTGAGAGGGGCACCAGGTCCAGAGGACTCCACTGGGACAGAAAAATGGGCAAAAATGTAATTCAGCCAGATCCTGAGCATTTTTCGAAAATTTATTTGCTACATTTCCTTTCCTTTCCTTTTTTTTTCATTCTACCTCCAAGTTACACCCCCAGCCCTATTTTATTTTTTATTTTGAAACAGGGTCTCACTAAGTTGCAAAGGGCCTCACTAAGTAGCTGAGGCTGGCCGCGAACCTGCAATCCTCCTGTCTCAGCCTCCCAAGTACTGGGATTACAAGCGTGCGCCACCACGCCTGGCTATTTGCTACATTTCTTTTTTATGATCCTGTCAGCAACTCTTTGAGGTAGGTACAACCAGTGTGTCCACTTGTCACAGGAAGAAACAGAGGCTCAGAGAAAGTAAGCAGTTTGGCCAAGGTCACACAGCAGAGCTGGGGTGTGAAAGCAAGTGAGTCTATGCTCCTAACTACTCTGCTCTGTGGGCTCAAAATCCAAGCACACTCAGAGCCACCCTTTGCTGACACAGGCTGCCTTCTATTCCTCCCAATAGCTCTGAAAGTTCCATCTTAAATGCCCCGTTTTTCCGATTAGAAGACTAAAGCTCCAAGAGCTTAAATCTGGCCAAGGACATACAAGGGTGTACACAGGATAGACAGCAGTGCTAGGGCTGAACTCAGTTCTCTTTCCATGGCCCGGTTCTCACCTTTACGTTGTGCACAGATTTTGAAGGCTCTGAAGCAGTTTCATAGGTTCATGGGACACCTACCTCAATGCCCTCCTTCCTTTACACCGAGGAAACAGGTTTTAAAATGTTCGTGACTGGCCCGAGGTCAGGGCACACAGCTCATGGCTACATGGAGTAGAACCCTGATGATGGGCAGTGTGTCAGCAAACTTGCTTCCTGGGGAACCACATTGTACATCCAGGGACATTTCATCGTCCCTTCTATTGGATCTTCTCTCGGCAGTGGTGTCGACCACTTTGGCTTTAGGTTTCTCTCTGTTCACCTTAACTTCCATCAGGTAGTTAGTGATGTGTGATGTACAAAGAGGAAATCGAGGCAGGGCTTCTATCCCTGCAGTGGATACTTCTAGAAGAAAAAGATTTCTCAGGAAGTGACTCTTCCTGTATTCATGTTCACACCGTAATCCTTTGCCACTGGACTACACCATGACACATTGGCCACACCCATTCTGCCACCCATAATCCTTTGCTACTGAAGTCCCAAGTGCGGCTATATCTAGAGATCATATACTTTTGCTAGGAACTTCTTTATATTTCCTTACGGATGCTTGTTGGAGGGCTGGGGGGGGTGGCAGTAGAGGTAAGCAATAAGAGAGATAAAAAGTCCAGAGTCTGGAATCTAGAAGGGGGGGGGTTAGTATCTAGAAATAGTCTAGAATCTAGGAATCCATAGGCTTTTGATATGATTTCTTGAGGACTTTAGATGATGCCACGTTAAAGGCACAATTGAATCCCTCCATTTACCCTCATCCTTTTGTTAAATCAACAAATATTCACCAAGCTGCTTCTCTGTGCCAGGCACTAGAGATGCCAGGTACCAAAGATGCAGAAATGAACCAAATCGAGTCCCTGCCCTCCTGGAGCCCACAGACTAGCAGGACAGACAAATACGTGGATGTCCAGCTCCAGCACCATGGGCCATCCCGAGGAGGGGTGAGCTACAGAATAAAGAGTATGGCCATCGGCTTTTCCTTGGGTGGACATGTAGGGTACCTGGGCCTCATGGAGGCCTGGGAGGCCGCACAGCAGTTTGAGGCCATGTGGGAGGAGCAGCTTCAGGCAGAGTATCATGTGTCTGAAGGCCTGTGGCTGGAGGAGCTCCAGGGCCCCCTGCAAGTAGCCAAGTACTGCTGGAGAGAGGGGCACCGGGAGGCGGTGGTGGCAGTGGAGGATCTTCGGGGAGGGAGAGATGAGGTGGAGAAGTTGGCAGGTTGGCTTTCAAAGAGCCCTGTGTGTTATGGAAAGGAATTTATATTGTTCCAGAGGCAGCTATTGAAGAGGTTAAGCAGGAATGTGACGTGACCAGGTTTCTATTTTAGAAAGCTCACTCTGGCTGCCTTTAGAGGATTAACTGGAAGGCTGGGGAGGCCAATGAGTAGGAGGAGGCTGTTTAGGGGAGGATGTCAGTCAGTGATCAGAAAGAACAGCACAGTGGCCCCAAGTGTCTGCAGTGAGATGGGGAAGCTGGCCTCAGGGACCAGGGAGGCACGGACAGAGATGCTTAAAGGGAAGAAAATAAGGGAGCTAAGAATGAGTGATGAATTTTTGAACCAGGTGTTTGAGTTGCTGATATGCTAAAAAAAAATTGAGAAGGGCCTAAAAAAACAAACTAAAAAATATCTTATAAATGCTTATGGTATACAGGAGGTA
Source organism: Glis glis (assembly GCA_004027185.1). NCBI lineage: Eukaryota > Metazoa > Chordata > Mammalia > Rodentia > Gliridae > Glis > Glis glis. Next base: position 35,428 of record PVJS01002892.1, on the reverse strand, counting down.
GGGGAAATAGAAATGAGAAAACAATACTCAAGTATCCCATCATCCGAGCACAATTATGCCTATTTTGATTTATTTCCTTCTAATATTTCCCTTTGTTTGCAAATCAAAGTTAATTTCTTAGGTGACACTTTTTCATGATTATTGGATGGGCAAAAATCATGATTGTTATAGGGCAATCCAATGCTTCTTCAAGCCTGTGAAAGACTCACCGTAGACCCGTTGCCGGAGGTTCTGTCCTCATTTCTTATTTTGAAGAAGGCCAAGTCTTGCATCTTTAAAAGCCGGGCACTTTAACCCAGGACTTGATCATGAGTCTTTTCAGTTTCATCTGGTCCAGAGCTTGGTGCATCCAATTGCTTGTTCCCTTGCACCTTCCCACATAAAAGTGATCAAGGTGATGGAAGTCTTCATGCCTTTGTGTCCTGGAAAATTCAGCCTGAGCAGCCAAAAAATGGCTATGTTCAAGTTAATCCTCGCTGTGGTCCATGAGGCCCCCACTTGGAGAAGCTGGTGGGGAGAGAATTGATTTTTCAATTAGCTCTCTGGTTTTTTCATGGCCAAGGGTATTCTCTGAGCATGGATCAACCTCCCGCCCTGCTGCTCCATCAGAAGTACTCAGCCTGGAAAATAAAAAGTAATTGATGAGAAGCCTACAGAAAAAGTCATCCTGGTGCTAGCTGGCTCTAGTAGATCAAAACAATTCTCTGTTGGCAAGCTCTGCGCTCTCCATAGGCATGGAGAGAAAGCTGAAGCCTTCTTTGGGGAAGGTATTGTGCAGGATGTCAGCAGTCTTGGCGTTGAATGAAAGGCCTCAGGGGGACATGCAGACAGTGCCCTTATTCTGTGTTATCAGGCCGAACGCTGATCCTAGGCAAAGTAGACATTCGACAGGGAGAGGCAGGCCCGGAAGGGGAGCCAAATCAGTTTGCTAAACTGCAAGCGCAATGTCAGCGGAGCACTGGCAGGCGCGAGGGCACTGGATTCATTCTTTGGATTCTCCCTGCCCTTGTGGCCATGAAGACTCTTCTCTCTCCTGGGCTTCTGCTGGGGAGAAATGCAGTGATCAATGAATCCAGCACAGGAGGGAGATTAGAAGTGGCAGATGGATGGGGAAGAACTGGGAACACGTTGCTGACCCAAAGCAGGAGCCAGAACGGTCTTTATTTGTCACATGCCCTTGCGCCGGGAGAACAGGATGGCATCCAAGGGTATGTCCTCTGGGGCTTTGCCCAGTCTAATTTTACGTGACAATGGCTGCTCTATGCTCTTCTAGGGAGCACTGGGATGTCTTTGCAGGCCCTGTGTGGCTTGGAGGCCACAGTTGGAGAAGGCTCCCACTTGGCCTTCCGGCTCAGCCCAGCAGCAGGCCAGGGGCTCAGGCTGTGAGTTACCCAGGAGGCCAGACAAGCATTTCCCCCTGGCCACTCCTGCTCTGCTTACAGAAGGGCGGGCGGCTTCACTGGTCACCGGAGGGCTTTCCAGCGCTCATCTGGTGACTGTTGCTGACCACTGCGTCTTTCACGCCGATCAAAATGGAGGAAGGACTTTCCACTCCACGAGGGTCACTGAGAGATTTTGCAAGACAGTGTGTCAGAGTGTTTGTGTGTCTTCCTGGGGTCCTCACCCTTCATAGTCTGTCTGTGTGAAAATGCCCCACAAGACTGGAGGAAGAAAGATGCTTCAAAACCAACTCCAAGTTGGGCTGCGCTAGCAAGAACAGACACTTAGTGGTCAGCAAGTTGCGAGCCGGTTTTGGAATTTACTGATCTCTTTAAAATAGATAAAGAGAATCAAAGAGCTTTTTTTATTTTTTTGAAAGGAAACTACTGATAAAGGAATTGTGACATAAGCAAAGAAAAATGTAAGCGCCCTGTTCTTTTGAGAGCAATGAAGGCGGCGAATGGGGAAATGCCCTGAGCTGTGACCCACAGCAGGCTTTGTTTGGGCATCTCATTTCCACTGACACACAAAGGGGAGATTCTTGTTTTCAAGTCACCTTTATAAAAAGGTATAACTTAGCGGGGGAAGTGAGTTATAATTATTATTAGTAGTATTTTTAAAAGTTTGTTCTTTCAATCAAAGTAGATCTTAAGTAAAGTATCCCAGCAGGCCACTTAATCTCTTAAGTCAACATGCAGCCTACACAGGAGCCATGCTCACACCTAGGGCTTAAGAGTCTGGGCGGACTCTCCATAGGAAGTCAATCTCTTATTAACCCCACGGGGACACTCCACTTGCAGGGCTCCTGGGTTTCTTAACTTAAGCGCATGACTTCTGAAGGCACAGACAGGACCAAGAGGAACCTTCCGAATTCTCTAGGTCGCAAGTGACAGAAAGCAAATTTAAACTGCATTATAAGCTCAGAAAAAGGATGGGAGGGGCCAAGGCTTGAAATCGATTGAGTCATATAGGTAAAAAGAGTCAACTCCCAAACGAAAAAAAAATAAAACAAACAAAAAACAGAATTGTTGTTCCTAGAAGAATGAGGAAGACGAGCAAGGTAAGCAGAAAGGACAGCTGTCCCCAGCACCTGCGCGTTTGCACCCACAGGAGATGGTCACAGTGGCACTTCCCCTTCTCCCACCCTGACACAGGCCTTCGGCTTATCTGCTGCTGCTGGGCCATCTGCTTCTCAGGACCTCATCTTTTCCAGCTGTGGGCACATGGCATGGATCCCAGTGAAAATCCCGATCTGTCTACTGCAGATTCTAGGAAGATCAAGGCCCACCACATAGCTAAGACTTGGTAATAGCTCAAGAGTATGGAATGAAAAGGGTCCTACAGTGTTTGAATCTTGCATCAGGGCTGAAGTTGGTACAGCAGAGATGTAATTAAAAGTTATTAGCTATGGAACCAACCTAGGTGTCCATCAACAGATGCATGGATTACAAAACTAACTATGGGATATACACAAAATGAAATTCTACTCAGCAATCAAGAAGAACAAAATAATGACATTTGCAGGAAAATGGATGGATGTGGAGAACATTATGTTAGGTGAGATTAGCCAGTCACAGAAAGTGAAGGGTCATATGTTTTCTGTCATATGCGGAAGCTAGGGAGTAATTGGGATACCAGAGGGACTCCAGATAATGGAGGAGAAACTTCAGTGGAGCCAGGGAGGTGGTCTAGGGGAAGGGGTGGGGGAAGAGGGAGGATCAATGAAGGAATCACTTCCATTGACATTATGTACATATGTGAGAATTCCAATGCCAATCTCAAAACCTTGTATGGGGAAGCGGGGAGAATAGGGAGGGAGCCAGGGAAAGTCCGCCAAGTGCTGTGTGTATGTATGTCACTATCACTATGACTTACATTATGATGTGAGACTATAATGCACCAATAAAAGTATGAAAATAAAATAAAATAAAATTCTCTCATTTTAAGCAAAAAAAACCCCCAAAAACAAAATAAAAAAATAAATAAAATAGGGCTGGAGGTATAACCTGGAGGTAGAATGCCCCTGGGTTCAATTCCCAGTACCAAAAAATAAAATAAAAAATTCTTCGCTTTCCATTTCAATAAGTCATCTATTCTCAAGATTCCAGGGAGTGGGCTTTTGGCTGTATTCAACTCGCACGGCCGCAAATCATCTACAAGCCAGTGTTGGCTGCTGACTGTGCTAAGGTAAGGAATAGCAGACTAAGCATTTGCTCTGACTCTTGACTGCATGAACAGGAGTCTACTCAGGTGAGCTCAGGTAAAGGAATCCCATGGACACTTTCATGGGATTCAGGAGTAGAGAGATGTGAGGTCAGAGAATGGAGATGGGAGATGACTCGCAATTCATGCTAGGCATGTCAATAGCAGGCTTCTTCCCCTTCATCCCACTCACTGGAAATGTGTGCTTGCATGTGTATTTTGTTTATTTATTTACCTCTTCGCTCCTGTTAGGTCACAAGAAAAGCAACAGCCCATATCGTTCACAGCTGTGTCCCTAACACCCAGCACAAAGGAAGCCCTCTTTGTATTTTAACGAGTTCATAGATCTGTACTTTAAGCTCCACCATATAGCAGACCAGCTAGCTCTGTCTGCTTCTATCAGATCTGCCCCCAGTTGGTTCCTCTGCCGACCCATTTATTTTTTCCTCTCACAACTCTGGATTGTACCTGACAAACATGGTCTTTTTTTCTTTTTTTGGCAGTACTGGGGATTGAACCCAAGGGCATTCTACCTCTGAGCTACACCCCCAGCCCTATTTTTTATCCGTGTGGAGGGTCTCATTAAGTAGCTGAGGCTGGCCGTGAACCTGGATCCTCCGGTCTCAGCATCCCAAGTACTGGGATTACAAGTGTGTGCCACCACGCCCGGCTAACCGTGGTCTTTTTACTCTGGGTGCTTTGCTTTTTGGTGTGTTTTGTTATTTTTTTATCGTGATCTGATCATTTTCCTTGGGGAATTATTTGTAGAGCTTTTTTGAGATCTAGGATGAAGATGCATTTATTTTCCTAAAAAGGATTTGTGCTAACTTCTGGCAGGTACTTAGAAACTCTACTAGTTCAGTCATCTCTAAATTAACTTAATGGTTTAAGATTATTTTGACCATCCAGGTTATATGAACTGGGGAACTTGTGGTAGACTGGATGGTTGTCCCACCAAAAAATTTTGCTCACTTCCTAATCCCTGAATCTATGAATGTTACCTTAGTTTGAAAAAGGGATTTTGCCCATATAACTAAGCTAAAGGATCATAAGATGAGGCCGTCCTGGATAATGTAGTGGACCCCAAATCCAATGACAAGTGTCATTGTGAGGGACAAACAGAGAAGAAACACTTGAAGAAGAGGAAGCTGAAGTTGGAGTGAAGAAGCCACAGCCAAGGAACACGGACAGCCACCAGAAGCTGGAAGAAGCAAGGAAGAGATTCTCAACCCAGAGCCTCGGGAGAGAGCTCAGCCCTGCCAACGCCTTGGTTTAGACGTCCGCGCTTCAGAACTGTCAGAGAACACATTTCTGTTGTTTCGCACCACCCAGTTTGGAGCAATTTATTATAGCAACTACAGGAAAACAATAGAAGCTCCAAATGCAGAGAAGGGCTGGCCTGGTATTACAAGTGCTCAGGACTTCCCTGCTTCCTGCCCTGCTCAGCTCCGAGACAACGTTCCCTGCTGTCCTCTGGGGCAGAGAATGTGGAAAACTGTGAAAGGCGTTTTACTATAAATGAATCTGCCACGGTTTCATAGTGCTGGCAGACGATTTAAGATCCCCAGGTCAGAAACGAAGGACAGTGTGACTACTCACAGGAAGGGCAGTCGCCAGAGTATTAGCATTCGTGTTAGTTTCCAATCCCCACTTCCCACTGTGGGACAGGGAGAGAAGGAAGATACCATGGAGCTCAGAGAACCGAACCTTCTATACTGGCCCATTGAACCTGCCTTTCTGTGGTGCCACAGGGAGACATTATCTTCATTATACTGGAGAGTAGGCATACCCCTTACTCTGTGGGGAGACACTATCTCTGTCTTCCGAGGCTGTAAGCCAAACGGTTCTTTGCTCTGGAGGGAAAAACTATCTCCTAAGGCTGCTCATTACGCAAATGAGTATTTGTGTAATGTGTCATTTGCAAATCCTTGGAAAAATGGCTCAGAATGAAAGCAGTCAGTGTTTCTGCTGGTAAGACATGCAGAAATATCGGAGGCCCCCGGAGAGAGAGTCGTCTCCCCACAGAGAGGGAGGGGGAGGAGAGGGCTTTCTTCTAATTCATTTTTCTCTGAAGGTGTATTGACGGTTACATACCCCAGTCTTCCCTCTACCAAAAATGGGCCGGACCTGCCCAATGGTAACATGAGTATTGGATGATTGTGTACACAAAATGACAATGACATAAATGTGTTGGCTTCAAGAGCTGATGGTCTGCGTTTTGCGGAGTACTGAGAGATTTAGAGCAAGTTATTACGGGTCATTGTCCTGCAAGACTCTTTGAGCAGCCGTTCAAAGTACTTCCAAAAGAGGAGTTCTCAGACTATTTTGAGCAGTCATAGCATTGTTAGAAAACAAAACCCGCGACTTCCCAGGATGTCTACTTTGAAGGAGACCTTCCTTACTCCTTTGTTTCCAGGGTTCAGTATGATTGTTAAACAGCAAGAACTCTGGCTTATAAGTCTTTCTCATATGTACTGAAAGTCCACCAGCTACTAACTTGTGAGGGAGAATTCAGGCAGAAATGCAGATTAAGGACAAAACAAGAGGACCGGAAGCTACACCAGGGACATTTCTCTACCGGATAGCACATCCCACCTGGGGGGTCTCAGTGGTCAGTGCCCTACTCCAGGCTGAAGTTGAAGCAGAAGGAGGTAGAATTTGGATAAGCCCCAACGCGGCCCATCCCTGTGATCTGTTTTTATTTGTTGTTTCCATATGCGAGGTGCTGTCTGTGCTGGGCAGCTCTTCTACCCTCTATGCTTTTGTTAAGCATTTCGCCACCCGCCTATCTAACTTGATAGGCTATTTGAGACTTGAAGTATTGAAACCAACTGGACTAAACTGAGTTATAACTCTGTTCAACAAAAATGCTTGCTTTTTTTTTAACCAGTTCCACAGATTCCATTGGTATGAGACCAAATTTTACAGGGGAAGAATCCAATAGAATGCGAGGAAAATTAATTGATTAAGCTGAGGCAGGTGGGTGCGGGGAGACTGAGACTACAAAGCAAAGAAAGTCCAAATTGCCTTTGTTAAGTGAAGCAAAACATTTCTGAATTTAGTACCTAACCCAGAACAAACCCAACCACCGAAATATGAACCTTCTTTTTCTTCTTCCTCTTTTTTTCCTCTTTATTTTTGAGAGCAAAGCACATGGTTCCCCCTGCGTCAGCAAGCGAGGCCAAAGCTAAGTTTAAGGCAACCAAAGGACATGAACTTGAACTAAAGTTTGAAAATATAGACTGTCCTAGATAGTATCTCAAGATTAGGAGACATTTTGACATAGAACTGAACGTAAGTCTTTTCTCCTCTAAAGAACCAGTTACCCTTTGTTCTGGAAGCAGAAAGAAATAGTCTACATTTCCCAGAGTGAAAAAACAAATTAAGTCTCTAACTGAGCAAAAATCACAGTTTTCCCAAGACTTATTTTGGTTCTTTATCTTGGGTCATGGGGGACATCGGCCCTTGAGTTGGAAGGTGAGTGTGTAAAGGTGAAGGTGCTTCCAGGGATGGAACTTGTAGCTTTACTTAGAGTTTTTTAGAAATGTACAATGCCCTTGGTGGCTGTGGGTAACATGTGGCCCAGTGGCACTGAGTGGTCACATTTGAAAGAGTGGAGGAGGTGATTTAGGAAAGAGCTGACTCTCTGTGCTGATCTTGTAACAAGACGAAGGGCCTGTTACAGTTCAGGGTGGGAAATCTTCAGGATGAGGCCTGAGAGAGTCGGATAGCCCAGTGGGCAGGGATTAGCCCCCCACTTGAAAGCCATTTGGAGCCAGCTTCTACACAGCTAAGCTGGGAGCAGAATGGAACTATAAATTGTAGTTCAATTGGGACCCTTGTGGTGTCCCTTGCCAAGAGTGCATCCCTTAGGAAGGGACCAGAACCTTCAACCAGGCAGAGTCCAGAGTTGCAGGGACAGAGAACACAAAATCTCCCAGTGGGTCATCAGGAGTGGTGGTAAGAGGGGGCTACTCCTTGATCCCTGAACTTGTGTATCCTATGTGGACCCAGCTCCACATAGGAGTCTCCGGGTTAATAAACATACCACATCCTGGAGCCTGCACCCCACCCTTCTAGAGAGTTCCTCCAAGCTGGCACCTGAGCTCCAGCGTTGGCAGGCCAGCACTGTCGGAGGCAGGCTGTCTCCATGCAGATCACCACCACGTCAACTGCTCAAGCAGACACCTAATTGGAGAATGGAACACCAGCATCTCCCTTTTGCAAGTATTTCCAATTTTCAAGTGTGATTTGTTGGCTTCAGGGCAAGGCTTATATCATCTGTAATTTACTTTAACATAGTTTACCACACATAGTGTATGATACATACATGTGTGTTGGCATCACACTGTGACCATGTGGGCCACACCAGGTAGGAATTCACCCTTCAGGGATGGTGCATTTGCATTTGAAAACTGGAAAGGTCATTATAGTGCTTCAACTATAAACCACATGACTTCTAGATTCATTCTCGGCTGCTCCACAACACTGTATGGGGATCCTAAGGGCTGATCTTTAGAACTGCATCCATCCAGCCCCTTGCCTCTGGCTTCCTGTGGGGCTCAGCTAGTGGGAGGTGCTAGCAGCCCACTGGAGGGTGGAGGGAGAGCGGCTGGGGATTTATCCGTGCCCTCCCTGCCCAGCCACCAAGGCTTTTCAGGCTCCAGGTTGGCGGTGACTGCATCCTTCTACCTAGGCTACAGGTGCTGTCGGACGGCCCTCTGCTTCAGGTCCGGCTCCCTCCAGGTTCTGAGGATCACTTCTTCAGGCTTACAAGAGTACTGAAGCCTGTCCCGGTTGCTGGCGGGGGAGGCTTCCGCATCCTTCCTCTGTCTCCCTTCAACCTTGTAGCACCTTTGAAAGAGTCCCTTCATTAAACTTTCTCCCTTCACCCTGTCTGAATGCACTGTGTGTTTTCTGCCAGGACTTGGATAGATACAACTACTTTAATCTCGAGTCACCTCTAGAGGGTTTATTAATCAGCATAGGGATTTTTTAGAAATAAATTTCACAATGATAAGTAGTATTCAAGACAGTAGTATTAATTGGCTAGAAATGGTTCACAGGCACCTCTGCTCTTGCAAAAATAGACTATAAGTATCTAATCCACCTGCTGATTCCTTCTGAATTGCCATTTGGGGTTTAATAGCCACTTGCCTGCTTAAGAACCTTGGTTATGACTAAGATGCTTGGCTGACAGTTGTGGGTAGAATGATCTTGCAAACACTTGGAGAGAAACTTTTATACCAGGTAGTCATGGAGTCCAAGGACAGATTTCTGGGACTCGATGGACTGTTCTGTTTATTTTATTTTCTGTCTGCTTGTTTATAAAAGTTAGTATGTGTGTCAGAATTTGGCTGGGACTCTGGATCCTGGGGTAAGAGACCCATAGCCCTCCCCTACCTCAAACTATCAGCAGCTACCAATACTTGAGAGAATGATTCAGGAATTGTTAACCATCAAACTGGCTTAGAGCAGACCACAACAGGGAGAAGGACTCTCTCCTCCCTGACCGGGAGGGAGGAGAATTGCCTTTCTCAAACACCACACCTCCCCAAAGATCAAAAACCACGATGGCATTGTCCCTCGCATACTCTTTGTGGACTGAAAGTGGGAGGGAAGAGAAAGGGTTTTGCCAGAGCTCAGTAAATGTCAGAGCAAGTGCCTGGCTTCGTATCTGATGGCTCTTGCCAGACAATAGGGTACATAGCAACTCTGCTTTCAGTTATGGGCCCTGATCACTAGTTGGGGCCATAAGTAGTATTAAGATCTTGTTACAATTTATATTTACAAATGCAAATTTCATTGCAGGGACCCTCCAGAGAGATCATATGACTAATACCCTTGAATGGCCGGAACAGAAAAAAAAGGTGCAAGAAGGCCAAACTGCTTATCCAAGGGCAATCTGTACTTAGTGGACAGAGGGGAACTGGAGCCCACGCTGCCCGCCATATCTGGGCTGCTGTGCACAGTGAGGCCGACTGTCCGGGGAAGCCTGTACAGAAAGGTTAAATGTGGGAACCTACGCAGGTGCATCCATCAGCCAGGAAGCCCAGGATTGCACTGTAAGGTTCCTTTCCTGGTTGAGAAGTAACAACTAACACCCAACATGCAAAACTCCACCGAGCCAGCTCAGTGTGGTGGGAGTCCTCTAAGAACTCAGGAGCACAAAGAAGGGTAATTCAAGTGATGGTTAAAAAGTTTGTCCTCCATTCAAATAGACCCGGCTCAAATCCTAGCTCTCCTCAGGTAAGTTGCTTAACCTTTCTGAGTCCCACTTTGCCTATCATTTAAATGAAAATACACAGAGTAGCTCCGTCATTGGCTGGTGAGAATTAAATAAGATCTTACCTGCTCAATGCTGAGCACAGGGCCAGGACAACACAGTAAGTGCTCTGCTGGCTAATTAGCATTAATGAGTGAATATATTTAGTAATCAAAAAAAAAAAAAGAGTGGTACCATACGCATATACCTTGCTTCTTAGCAAATGTCGCAATTCGTGTATCTCATTCCAAAGGGCTCCGTTGGGGGTGGGGGACTAATCCCAAACAATGCTAATTAAACGACTGCAGTGACCTGCCATGGAAATAGGAGGTAGAACCAGGATTAGCCAGGGGGCAGCTAATTATGGCAGGATTACTGCGCCGCTGGTTTGTCAGGGGCGACTGAGTGTCAGGCAGCACTGGGGGAGCGTATTCACCTGCTTTCCCACACATTTCCTCCGCTTCAGCCTTTCAATCTGCCAAAGCCCAAGCATGGTGCTAAAAATGACTCAGAAATGCGTTCACAGAGTTGTCTTTGCAGAGCCGTTGCTGCTGTGCTGCTCTGCAGAGAAGGATTAATTGTTCTCAAGGTTTCTGTTTGTTAAGCGGCTCTCTAGCTTCACAGTCACCCCAAGGTCGTGCTTCCCCTCGGTCAGTTTATTGTGATGTAACCCCAAGGCGATGCTATCAGGAGGCCACAGTGTGCTCCTGTCCCGGAGACCTTCACCACTTAATTAAAAAGGTCATCAGCAGGCTACCGTGCACAAACCAGAAAGAGATGCCTGTGTGCCTGTGTGAGCAGCAGCAGGACAAACATTTCCATATAAGGCCAATGGAGATAAAGTTCCAGAAGCCTGGCAGGTACCTTTGGCTCAAAAACCAATATGATTTTAATCTGAGAGATGTGTTCAACTAGGAAACAAAGACTTAATCTGGTGTAGGCCCCGCAAGGGGCCCTAGGGTTCAGAATCAATCAGAAAAGTCAGCATGTTAAATGTAGCCCAAAATCTATTCGTACATGGGAAGGACCTCCAGTTATTTTAGCACCTGCGGTGGTGACAAACCTGTGGCCTTGCGGACTGACCTATGAAGTGACACTGATTTAACAAAGGAAAGAAGAATGAAATGTACTGTGAAGGGAAATCCGGCATCTCTGGACTTGCCAGTAGAGCCAGAGACTGACCATGTGCTTCTAAAGGAAGCTTCTTACTTAATCTAGCTGCAGCTAGTCATCAGCACTACAACTTCTCCTGGGAATCTAATTTTCTCAGTTACCTAGAACAAAGTTGATATGAACTTTAAAAAAAATCCATGTAATACCCACATTACACCCGTGAGAATGACTACTATTAAAAAGAACAAGACGGGCGTGGTGGTGCAGGCTTGTAATCCCAGTACTTGGGAGGCTGAGACAGGAGGATTGCAGGTTGGCCACCAGCCTCAGCTACTTAGTGAGGCCCTCTGCAACTTAGTGAGACACTGTTTCAAAATAAAGAATAAAAAATAGGGCTGGGGTGTAGCTCAGAGGTAGAATGTCCCTGGGTTCAATCCCCAGTACTGCAAAAAAATAAAAAAATAAAAAAAATAAAAAGAACAAAACAACAGAAACAAGAATGTGGAGAAAGGGGAACCCTTGAACACCGTTGATAGGATTGTAAAATGGAAAACAGTATGGAGGTTCCTCAAAAAACTAAAAGTAGAAGCACTGGATGACCCAGCAATCCCACTTCTGGGTACCTATGCAAAAGAATTGAAAGCAGGATCTCAAAGAGACAGCTGTACACCCATGTTCATCGCACCATAGTCAAGATGTGGAAGCAACCCAATGTCTATTGACAGGTGAATGGGTAAAGAAAATGAGGTATATAAAAATAGTGGAATGTTATTCAGCCTTGGAAAGAAGGAAATCTTGAGGACATTGTGCTAAGTGAGGTAACAAAAAGACAAATACTATATGATTCCATTTCCATAAGGAATCCAAAGGAGTCAAAAGAAGAGAAACAAAGTAGAATGGTGGTTACAAGGGCCTGTGGGTAGATGGGAAAAGGGGAGTTGTTTAGTGAATCTAGTTTCAGATTTATAGGATGAAAAAGTTCTGGAGATCTGTTTCACAGCAATGTGAATATACTGAACACTACTGAGCTGTCACTTAAAAATAGCCAAGATGGTCAATTTTATGTGTTTTATTACCACAATAAAAATCAATGTCATAAATGTATCAAAATGTTAAGATGACTTCACAGGCAGAAAAACAGGTAGACAGACATATTGGCAATAAAGCAATTAAAATATTAATTGTGCAATCTAGGTAGTGTGTATATGAGTGTTTTCAATACGCTTCAAAAACTTGTTTTGTGTGTTTAAACATTTTCAGAATAAAACGTTGTGAAAAATGAAAAGATCATGTAATAATTAAGATTTACATACATGTCCCCTGTGTATAAAACTTATGTTACGTATGTAGCTAATATAACTCATATTATTTGCTTCTTGTTTTTATTTCTTTATTTATTTTTGTGGTACCGGGGATTGAACCCAAGAACATTCTACCTCTGCGCTACAATCCCAGCCCTATTTTTTATTCTTTCTTTCTTTCTTTTTTTTTTTTGCAGTACTGGGGATTGAACCCAGGGGCATTCTACCTCTGAGCTACACCCTCAGCTCTATTTTTTTTATCTTTATTTTGAAACAGGGTCTCACTAAGTTGCAGAGGGCCTCACTAAGTAGCTGAGGCTGGCTGCGAACCCGGATCCTCCGGTCTCAGCCTCCCAAGTACTGCGATTACAAGTGTGTGCCACCATGCCCGGCTTGTTTTTTTTTTTTTGAGACCTCTAACTTGTGATCCTCCTGCCTCAGCCTCCTGACTAGCTGGGACTACAGACATGCACCACTATGCTTGGCTTGTAACTCATTATTCTTAAAAAGAATGGAACCTCTTTGAATGAGTAGAATATTGTAAAAATAAAAAGAAGGACTCGTCCTTACATTGATTTGCTCAACGTTGTTGCATCTGATAGCTCATATGCATTGGTTTTTAGAAAACTGACTGAGGCAGGGGGGCTCTTAAGTAAATAGCAACTAACCTCTGCTCAGCCCTCTCCAGTCCTGCTCCCCGGCACTAACTGCATCAAGTCACATCTGTTTATTTGTTTCTGGCACTTATTCCCCAATCTTAACTAAAATGCTAATACCACTGTTTCTTGTTTTGTCAACTTTGGACACGAGTCTGTTGACTTCCTGCCCTGAGAGGTGTGGACTTGGCTCCCTTACACTATCTGCTCCACCTGCTCCCGCCTGACCCTCCCTCCTCCTCTCCCTCCTCCCAACTAAATATACTACCCTGAGTTCCTCCACCGGTGAGCTTTGTAACCTCAAATGAATACCTGGAACCCCATGTTTTGAGCCGTCAGCCGTCCCTAGCATCTCTTAATTCCCTGTGTGGATGGTGGGGATTTGATATATTTCCACCGTCCATCCTCTGCACTTCTCCTCCTACTCACCTTTCATACCTGGACTGTTCATCATGTCTGAACTTTTGTTTTGAACATGTCAAAACCCAAACTAAAACCCCACAACAACTAACTCCACGTTGAGAAGTCTCACTCCAACATGGCTAAGAAGCACACTGCTGAGAATACCACAGCCCCTGTGCATGGCTGGACAGCTGGGGAGCAGTCATGTTTACCAACACTCAGCTCAAAACACAGGCCCCTCACTGTGGCCTCCATATCCCTGAGAGGCAGGTAACCATTTCATCATGCCCATAAGGAAGAACAAAGATGAGATGCATTTCACGAACTTCTGTTATTAAAAAATAAAGGCATTGCAGACTCTGCATCCTTTTAAGGTCTGAAAGGCCTATAGAATCCCATTAGATTTTTAAAATGAGATTAAAAAATAATGCAGGATAGAACCATAATGGGCTGTTAGAGGGAAGTCAGGTCTATCTAGGGAATGTCCTTGACCTTCTTAGTTGAGCTGAGCTGTCCCCAAACTGTTGCTGTGAGCCGGAAGGACCGCAGGCGGGAGCCCTGCAGCACACTGCCCCTGAATCAGCGGCCTCTATTTTTCCTGCTCCGCATCCCAGGGCACGATGGCTTGATGCTGCCTGACATTACATGTAACCTGAATCAGGGCTCAAGGGCTCCCGTCATCTTTGTATCCTCCTTACCCTCATCACCAGTACTGTCTCTGCGCCAGGGTCCAAATCTTCCCAAGCGTGGGCCGGTTTGCTGCACAACCTTGCGTGAAGTCAGTAAGCCCCAAATACTGATCATTGCTTTCTCGGAAGCTGGTTGGTTTCTTTTTTTGTGGTTGTTTGTTTGTTTGAGACAGAGTCTCCTCCCTATGTTGTCCAGGCTGGACTCAAACTCTCGATACTCCTGCCCCAGCCTTCCGAGTAGCTGGGATTACAGGAGTGCGCCACCACGCCAGCTCAGAAACAGGTTGTTCATGTCACGCTCTGCCAGTCACTGAGCTCCTTCTGTGCCCGGCTTCCCCCAGGACAGTGCGAGCAGCCTCATCCCAGGATGTCATAGAACGACTGGGAGCGTGGGAGCCTCAAATTGCTGTCTGACACGAAGAATCAAGTAGAGAACCTCTCCTGTTTTTGTTTAGAGGAGAAAGCACAGTTGAGAGCAATTCCCTGCCCTCTTCCAGTCGTGCAACCATTTGCTGCTATTACTGAATTAAATGTGAATTGATCTTTGTAAATTCCAAGAATGGAATCCTGGCCTCTACCTGTTGGTGGTGGACAGAACACACCCCCATCACCCCCCCCCCATGATGTCCACCTTCTAATCGCCTGAACCTGTGAATATGTATAAAGCCCCATCTTACAAAAGGGACTTTGCAAATGTGATGAAGGCCAAGTACTTGAGATGGGGCGATTATGCTGGATTATCTGACCTTAAAACGGGAGAAACTCGCCCAGCTCTGGAGAGAGGGAGCAGTGACTGTGAAGAAAGGGGTCAGACTGGTGCCACGCGAGAAGGACTTGAACCACCATTGCTGGCTTTGAAGATGGAGGGAAGGGCCCTGAGCCAAGGAATCCAGGTGGCTTCTAGAAGCTACAAGAGTCAGGACGATGGCTCTTCCTGTAGGGCCTGCAGAAGGGACACAGTCCTGCTAACACCTTGAATTTAGCCCAGTGTGGCCTATTTCAGACTCTGACCTACAGGTCTCTAAGATAATAAATGTGCATTGTTTTAAGCTGCTAAATTTGTTGTAATTTGACAACTAATACATTAGACAACTATTACACAGCCCTAGTCCAGATTGGCAGTCCCTCAAAAGATATAAAAGCAACCAATTCCTCATGATGACTAGGCACTTGAGAATTATTTATAAATTATGCATGGGGGAAATCTGGAACTCTGGCCAAGGCTACCATGGTGATACCTGAGTTTTAACATATAGATGAGAATTTACCTGTTAAAGACTCAAAGCATCTTTTTAATTTTAAACATTTTGCAAGATGAACATTTTTATCCTTTAGGAACATTAAATCTTTTCTAAATCATATGGATAGATGAATAGATAAAGATTCAATAAATCATTATACCTCCATATGTAACATATATCTTCATATATATAATAGATACCTCTACAGATATATTCCTTCATATATCTACCTATATATGATGCATATATGTTCATATTCTTTTCTGCTTAAACAGAATATATTAAACTTTACTTAACATTTTCATAATGTGTGGGAGAACTTCTTATTTTGAATATTAATTATTATCCAATATTATATAGCATTGCCCTTAGGGATGACTAAGTGTCAGAAAGCTTCTCTATGTTGCAGACTTGTTTTTGAAAAGATGCCAATTTTAAATATTCTGTCCTTCTTTCCTTATTCTTGTCAGACTACCTTTCCTGATTTTGGGCTCAGTAACCATGGTCACTAGTTGTAAAACTACTGTTTTCACAATAAATATCCCCAAACTACCATCTAACAGGGAACCCTAAACCATGTGTTTACCTTGAATATATTAAAAAGAAATAAAAATATTTTGCAGCTTCCTGTTTGTTTCTTTTCAACCCCTATAGAGTTTACTGAACAAACTTTCTAGTTAGTAAACTAACTACTGGGCTACTGGTAAGGTGAAATTAGGCGGTGAGGTCATGAGACATTAACTGACTCTGAGGTCAAGCTGTGGGTCTGTAGCAGGACCATGTTGGAAATTTGGAATCCCTTAAGTGTTGCTCGTAGACCTACCACCCTCCTTCCAAATTGAGTAGCAAACCCTTCATCTTTCCCAAAGATTCTTTAAACCAACCAAATAAACCGGCATGGTGGTTATCAGCTCCCTCCTCTAAATAACGCTTCTGTTCTACACCCAGTCTCAGAAGATGTAAACCAACACAGATCTCCAAGCTCCAACTGCCGCCATCCTCAAAAGCCATTGAGAAACTTCATTTCTCAGCAGTCTGGTGCAGCTGCTGGGGTCACCACCTGCTCAGGTAACTGTGACAAGAGGCTCCTTTCCAAGGGGTGACATGGCTGAAACCAGTTTTATACCCAAGGGCTCCCAGCTTAGTGGCCCTGAGCTTAGGTCCACTGAGACACCTCTGTGGTTGCTAATTGCTCTTAAGGCAAAGAGGTGTCAACAAGCCCATGGATGCAGAGATGGTGGCTTCTGAGTTTACTTAGCTTGGTCTAGAAAGGAGGAATGAGTGGGTGTGTGTGCATGCGTGTGCACATTTCTGTGCATATATGAGTGTGTGACTCTGTGTGAGCCGTGTGGGACTGAGCATGATGGGGAATGATCACGGTATGAGCGCACCGTATGTTATAATCACCGTATGAACGCACACACATGCGTGAGTGTTTCTGTATCTGTGCATCTTTCTGTGAGTGAACTGGTGTGGGATTGCGTATATGTGGTTATGTGTGTATTCTATGTGCACGTGCGCATGTAAGTGTGTGTTCATGAATGTAACTAAAGGAGAAACAGAAAAGGGGAGAGATAGAAGACAGCTGGGAAAGAGCCAACGGAAAAAGGCAGAGAAATAGATGTGTGGAGGACAGATGGAGCGCGGTGTGAGCAGAAGAAGCAGGGAGAGGGGAGACGAGTGACAGAGGGCAAAGGCGCAGAACAGAGAGAAGAGAAGACACAACGCAGACGAGGGGGATCAGAGGGGTGAGGCCTTCTCCATTCCCAGTGGACGTGGAGACGTCCAGGTGGATAATGCTACCCTTTTGCCATTTTTCTGTCTCATTGTCACAGATGGTCTGTGATGGCCATCCCTGTGCCTTGGGGCTTCCAATCCCTCAGCCTCAGCCCCGGCTCCAGCCCGCATGGCTCTGGGAGGTGGGACAGTCCAGTCAGTGCTGACGCCTCCTTGTCAGGCCTGGGGTTTTAGTTTGTAATAACTTAGCAGCATCAAACAAAACAGGTCACACTTGTCTGCTGTCTCAATAAGCTAAATGGCCTCTGCCCAACCTGGGTGCCTCCTTCCCAGGACACACACAGGGTGGGGGGACAGGGGCTTGCAGGGGCTGAAGGGGCAGGGCTGAGTCTGAGAACAGTTAAGAACCACACTTGGCATCTAATGCTGAGCAGTGACCAAGGAGAGATGACCTGGGGAAGGGATGTGGCTCTAGCAGGAGGGCCAGGGAACCAATAGACTGGGCGACAGGAAGGACTCATACCAGCTCCCCTGTGCACCTGCTGTGCTGCTTAGAAAAAGGGTTTTCCCTTTTAGGCCTGGGTCTCCTCCTGTGCAGAAGAGGGTTGTACTGGACCACTGCTTTCCAAAGCGTTCTGGGGACTCCAGGGGTGGGGGGTCCAGAGAGCTCCCTCAGGGCCTGTGGGTGGGGCCAGGAGAGGGAACTAGGAGCTGTCTCCCCTTGGTACCCACTTGGTCTGCCTTTGTTTGAAGATGATAATCCGAAGCAGGTGTGAGCCCCTGAACTGGATGATCCCCATATCCCTGCACTTTATGACCCTACATAAAGTGGGTGGTGTGTGGGGGTGGAAAGCTACTGGGACCTGGGACAGAGCTGACAGTAAACTTTGGCAGAGAAGGAGGCTCCTTGTTTCCTGTGATTAGTACATCTAGACCTGTGGCTTACCCCCAGCATGAAAATTCACCCACAGAGGCTGATTCCTGGGGACCAAGCAGTCAGCATGGCTGGAGGGCGTTATAGGCACCCTGACCCTAAAGAGCACGATGGTCTTGTCACCCTGAAAGTTCAGGGCTGATATTGTATTTGGTCATGAAGACCCAGAGAAACTACTTCCTTCAAACCAAAGCTATGTTGACGAATCCTGCAAGAAGTCAAAGGGAAACCCAGAGGGGATGGCTGTCTAGGCTGGAAGGTCAGGGTCAGGCTCCATAGAATGGCAGTGGCCATGCCCGCCTCCCTTCTGGCTCCATCTTGCATGCCAAGGCCTCCCAGCTGGTCCAGGCCCGTCACAGCCTCCCACACCTCACTGTGAGCCACCCACTTTGTCAACAAGCAGCTGTCGTCCTTCAGCCTCTTAGGCATATGTCACTCTGGACCCTTGAGCTGCACCGACTGTCCCAGCAGACTGGCCATTGCATGTTCTGGAAGGATCAGAAATCAGGCAAGGAACAGAAAACTTTCATCCTGGGCTGAGTTCTCTTTGAGCTTTTCTCTCGGGGGCGGGAGCTCTGGGGTGAGGTGAGGTGGGGGGCACCTGCCTGTGTGTTGAAGGGGTTGGAGGAAGTTCGCCACCAGACTGGGAAATGACCAACTGCTGAAAAGCCAGGTGGATAAATCTGCCAAGTGAGTAAAACTGTATCCTGTTCCCATCGGAGGGTACAGCAAACACAGATGTACAGAGCAGAGTAGTAATTACATCGCAGAAGATGCTAAATATTTAAATGCCTGCCTGGTACTGATTTTTATCAGGGGGAACTTTAGGGTGTGGGGTTTTACAAGCATTAAGCTTGTGTACTGACTGATTTATTTTTCTCTCTTAGAGTGCTATGTTCATATTTTATCATGTAGCAGGTAATCTCTAAACTACCTTTTGTTTTGTTTTGTTTGGTTTGGTACTGGGGATAGAACCCAGGGGCATTCTACCTCTGATCTATACTCCCCACCCTATTTATATTTTTTTATTTGGAAACAGGGTCTTGATAAATTGCTGAGGCTGGCCTCGAAACTGTGATCCTCCTGTCTCAGCCTCCCAAGTACTGGGATTACAGGTGTGTGCCACCATGCCTGGCTTAAGTTACCTTTTTGTAAATTGTTAGTTACCTTAAACCTCAAACTCAATTCTCACACTGCAAAGTTCTTTGCTGGAGTTGTCTCAAAGCCAGGGAAAACTCTTCATCATTGGACCGTAGTTTATTTCTGTTGCTAGGAGCAACCACTTCAGATGGCTAGCATGTGGGTGGTTCGCATGCATGAGTCATGCAGATGTTTCGTTCCTCTGAAAGATGCAGCCAGATCCTCTTCCAAGACAGAATCCTCGTCCCATGATGCTGTGGCCTGGAAAGCTAGCCCCCGCACTGCGAGCAGCGGCCAACTGATGAGGAGGTCCAAAGGCCAGCCCGCTTGCCTCAAAGGACAAGTGTCTGCCATCTGGAAGTGCTCCAGTGGCCCTGTGCCTCGGATCACAGCTGGGGAGAGCTGTCCTCGCTCAGCCCCCTCCTTCCCTGGTGCCCCAGATCTCTGTGTTAGCTCTGCTTCTGGTACCTAAACTAAGGCAGGACATAGGTCACTATACCAATGGCCCCGAAGAGCCTGGCACCCCAGGGTCCTTCACCCGGTGTCATAGAAGGCTCCGCAGGCCAGCCTGTTTCTCTAGTTTCCTTCAGAACTTTGGGCATTGGATGCAAGTCACGGAGGGTCCTCCTGGCACAGAACAGGGAGACAGCAGGTCACATCCGTGGACGGTGCTCCACCAGCTGGCCTCGACTTCAGTAGATGAATTCTTCCAAAGATGCATCTGCTACGTGTGTCAGACCTGAGGACCACGGGCTTAAGGCGGTGGTCAGAGATGAGCCAGTAGCTCTGTGCAGACATGTCAAAGGCTGCGTGAACAGGCTCCCCTCTACCAGACCACGGCTGTCCTCTGAAACTCGCTCTTGGAGATTCAGTCCTTTATATAGAAATACAATGGAGCTCATTATTTTGTCAGCTGGTAGTAGTTTCACTTGAATTACTTTGTCCCAGAGTCCGGTGTAACAATTAGTCCAGGCAGCACTGGATGGGGACAGGGAGGAAAGTTTGGGCCAGAATAGAAATTTGGGCAGAGGCACCTGTGGCGTGGGCTGGGGAGATGCCAGGGGCCACACCTGAGGTCTTGCTTCTTCCCGGGTTTGTCTATGTGGTGGCAACAATCACTTTTAAACTTCTCCTCCTTCCTTACTTGTTGTCACACACAGTGATGGACACGGCTCGAGACTTAAACATGCTTGATCTTCAACACAAAGACAAACACTGTGCAATTCGACTGATACGAGGAGCCTGGTATAGTCCGACTCATAGAAACAGAAAGTGGGGTGGTGCTTACCAGGGGCTGGGGACAGGGAAGTGGGGAATGACGAAGATCTAGATTTCTTGCTCAACAGTGTGAATGTCCTTAACACGACTGACCTGAACACCGAAAAGTGGTTTATGGTAAATTTGATGTTCTGTATATTTTATCACCATTAAATTTTTTAAATGTGTGCTCTTCAAAGACAATTTGAGCTTTTCATATGGTCAGGGCTCAGGAACTCCCTGTTTGATTCCTTTGTAGAGCTCATTGCTTTGGCGCTCTCCCAACCTTAGGAGGAGGAAAGCTAAAAAAAAAAAAAAGAAAGAAAAAGCCGAGGAACCTGTTTCCAAATTAACCCATATTCCAACATTTTCCCATATTGAGAATTTTCCCAATGTGGAGCTGTTCCTAATCCTGTCTCCTCGATCATTCCGAACTAGCCCGCGGGGCTCCACCGCTGTCCATCTCTCTTGTCGCTGCCCTCCTTCCAGATGCCCCTTTTCCTTCCAGGATGTTAACCCTTGCTCTATCCAAAGCACATCCCTTTCTATTGTGATTTGTTTTCATGTCCTCTTGCTTTGTGTCTCATGCAGTACTTGATCAGCATAAGGCTCAGACATTGGCTCAGGGGTATTTGTTGAATTCTTCCTGGCCAGGCTAGGGGGTTGGGGTGGGTAGGATAGAAATAGGGGCGATCAGAGGAGGACGAGTGAGCACACTTCCCGAGAGACAGTGAACACACTTTCTATCCAGTGTTTTTCCCCCTGGTCCAATCAGGGCTTCTACCTTCTGTCAGATTTCATTTGTTTGGTCCATGTTCACATTCTCATCAAGCAGTGCAACACAGTTGAGTTCACCAAACCCAACAGAACATGTTGAAACCCGCTGTGTACACGGTCGTGCCTTTGAAAGGGTCAGAGATGGTACCTGCCCGGAAGTTGCTTATGGTCTGGGGCAAAAGATACAAATGGTCAGTGGAGACTCTCTTCCCCAGTCAAACAGCCTGGTCACTCAGCCTTAGCGGGTCTCATGAAGCGCAGAGGGCCCTCCAGATTATATCAGTTTGTTAGAAGGGGGCTCTTTGGTGCTAGTTTGGATGACCAATGTTTACCCAGCATGGAGGGAAGAGAAAGGAAAGGCTCTCTACTGACACTTGGGGCAGGACAATTCCTCAGTGTATAGGGGTGTTTCATGCATTGCAGGACATTTAGCAATGTTGCCCCTAGGCTCTAAATGCTAGAAGAATTCCTAACCCATTGCTTTGGCAATCCCCCAAAAGGTCCCCACACATTTCTAAATGGTTCCCAGGGGCAATGTCACCCAATTGGGAACCTCTGGACTGTAGGGTATAGATGCCTCTCCATCTGTGACTTTTCAAAGGATTTGAGTCCAGGAACTGCTCCATAACTCTTAGACCCCAAGTCCAGGACAAAGATGAAAAGTGGAGTTCAGATATGGTGGAATGAGTGCTTAGGGGGCTTCAGGGGTTGTGCTGTGAGCCCTGCCCACTCTTCCTGGGAGTGGAACCAGCGAGGTGTCCAGGGGAGCCCTCAGAGCTGTGACAATGTGTTGATGCTGTTGGGAGACGCAGAGGGCTGACCTCTGCCTCCGTGGACTGTGGTCTAAACACTGCAGGGAGTCAGAAGGCCAGGAAGGACTGTTTTTGAGGTGCCAGAGAGCTACTAGACCGAGGGCTCCCTGAGCTCCACATTTGTGGGGCTGCTATGGCTTAAAAGTTTGTGTGTCCTCCAAAAACTTTGAAACTTTGTCCTCAATGCAACTGTATTAAGAGATGGGGCCTTCAGGAGATGGTTAGGCCAAGGCAGCTCTGTCTTCATGGATGGGGTTAGTGTCTTATAAAACAGGTGGAGAGATCTAACTAGGCCCTTTTTGCCCTTCAGTCCCTTATGCCATGTGAGGACACAGCAGTTCATCCCCTCTGGAAGACACAGCAACTCCGCCATCTTGGAAGCAGAAAGCAGCCCTCACCAGACACTGAACCTGCTGGCCCCTTGATCTTGGACTTCTCAGCCTGCAGAACCGTAAGCAACACATTCTGGCTGTTTATAAATCACCCAGTCTGTAGTATTTTATTATGGCAACAGGAAAAGACCAAGACAGGGGCCATCCTGGGTCTTGTCCAAATGATAGCCTGGTGGGACCAGGGGCTCCAGCAGAGGGAGACTGGAGGTGCAACTGGAGGGTGTCCCAGGCCGATGAAGGGGGCATTGAGAAGAGAGCTGTACCTGCCCATCAAGGGAACTGCAGGAGAGCGCGCCAGCTGGGAATTCCTGAAAGGGCTCTGGGAGAGGGTCAGCCTTACCTGTCTGCCCTGCTCAGGATTCTCCACTTATAATAGGAACTGTGTTCCACCTCTACTTTTCTTCCCTTTCCAACCCCCCTGAGCCCTACACCTGACAGGTGACCAAGGACAGACTAACAATCAGAAGAACCCATCGGGCTTCCCACTTAAAAACCATTCCACACTGGGGAGGCTGGGAGGACATTTCACTTACAAATCAAAACTGTGTTTGGGCCTTCAAGGGAGGTAGGATGTGGAAAGGCCTGAGCAACCCAGCCACAGGTGAGTATTAACCTCGCTGGATAAAATTTACAGACACAAAGCCAGGAGAAGTTAAAGCATTTTGATCGCAATGTAAATGTCATGCTAGTTTATGTAGGGTTTCATAGAGATGAATTCCAGAGTAATTATCCTAACTCCATTTCACTGCGTTGTGTAAACTGCTTTGGGGAAACGTGCTCGGTGTGCTGAATAGGTAGTAAAGATGTTGGCAATGGCACAGTTTTTAGACTCACCCCCCATACCCTCCCCAATTCAGGCAATTAGGCCTTATCCGTCTTCATTTAGATGAAAAGGACAGGCTTCTGTAATTAACATATTGTCGTCAACTCAGAATGTCTGCCTGGCCAGAAAAATGCAATGTGCAATTTATTGTGACGCGTTTTCATGGAACGGGACAGAAAAAAAATAGCCATAAATTTAGAGAGATGGTGCATGATAGAACTTGATGGAAATGGCGACATGAGCAGCAAGGGAAAGGCCAGCTCCCCAGAGAACACAGGAAGGGACATTTGACTTCCTGCGAAGCGCCACCAAATGCCAGGAGTATAAGAAACTGCTGTGTACGTCAGGGGGATCGGGACTGGTACTTCTGGTTTTTCTAAGGGAGAGAGAAACAACCAAGTGGAAGCTCTGGGGTCCTCAGGGCTGAAAAGGGCGACACCAGTCCCTGGCACTCAGCAGAGTTGATGGGAACCCGGGATACTTGTGGTCCACTCACATGACTTTCCAGGTGGCTCAGAGGAAAGACGAGCTGGGGAGTTTGCTGCTTTACCTTCCAGGCTGGGCCAGGGCAACCACAGTCCCCTCCTTAGCTTGGGCTGCCATAACCAAATCCCATGGCCTGGCTGGCCTGAACAGTTATTTCTCATAGTGCTGGAGGCTCAAGTTCAAAATCAAGGTGCAGATAGATTCAGTTCCTGATGTAGGCTCTCTTCCTGGCTTGCAGACACATGGCAGATGAGGAAGCTCTGGCTTCTTTTTCTTTTATAAGGGCACTAATCCCATTCATGAGGACCCTACCCTCATGAACTTTATGTATTATGGTTTGGGTTTGAAATGTCCCTCCAAAAATTCATGTGTTGAGGGCACGATCCCCAGTGTGGCATGGTTCAGAGATGGGGCATGGCTGGAGGAGGCAGGTCACCTAGCATGGCTGTGGGGACTGTATCCATCTGTGGTCCCCTCCCCTCACTCTCTCTGCTTCCAGGCACCGTGACTGAGAGTGGCTTTTCTCCACCATGAGCTCTGCCACTGTAGTTTCTGCCTTGGAGGCAGCCAGTTATGGACTGAGACTCTGGAACTGTGAGACCAATAAATCTTTCCTTGTCTAAGTTGTGATTGTCGGGTATTTTGGTCACAGCAACAGAAATGAGGACTAAAACACCATTTAAACCTAATTATCTTCCAAAGACCCTGACTCCTAATACAATCACATTGGGATGTGAACTTGAACATTCAGCCCCTAACATGTGGCCACTATTCTGGGTGCAGATAATGGAGCCTCTGATGGATGCTCTTTTTACCAACACTCGGTGAAGAATACAGATGATTAAGACTGGGCTGTTTCCTTTCCCACACTCCAGCCTTTCAGGAGACAAAGTTGGGGGCAGTGAGGGGTTGGGGAAAGTTGTAGCCATGGCATGACCAACCAGGGTATTCAAACAATATTTATTGGGGTGACTGTGTCTTGTCCCAAATAGTATGTACGGTGCTGTGCAATGATTTAAAAAACAAATGTTAACAGTTGGTAAGAAAGATGAGGTAACAGGAAAACAAGGGAAGGGACAAAATATGGGCCAAGCCTTAAAATAGCAGCAGGCAAATTAAATCTATTCTGCTTAAATGGGAACAGTGCCATGTTTTCTGGAAGGCCAATGGCATGCTGTCCTGTCTCCCTTTTAAATTAAGAGTTAAGTAGTGTTCCTCTCAATTTAGGGGCCTGCATTTCGATGAGTTTGTTTGGTTGTTGTTGTTTTTTTTTTCTACTTGGTTCCCTGACCTAAAATCTCCATTTCAATGAGAAAAATGGGCTCTATCATGGCCAGTTGACAGTTTTCTTGTAACTGCCTTCCTCTTGGGCTCTTTTCCTGGGGAACTTGGCAACTCATAGGGGTGGCAGAGGAAGTCAAAGGTTAAGAAAGAACCAGGCAGCCTATACAATGCAGGAACTGCACATTTTTTTAAGAAAGAAAATTCTGGATGAAATGATTCATTTCACCTCTAGCATTTAAATGGCTTGGGATTTAATTATTTTCTAAAAGGGAATAAGACTAGGTGGGCATCCTCCACTACAGACAAAAGCCCCCAAACAAAACAGAAGTATCTGGGTAATGGACCTGACTTTTTGCTTTGGCTGTGTAGGCACAGTGAAACAGCGGTGTTTATGTGATTCCGTGATATTTTTATTTGGGGAACAAAGGCTATATTTTCTTTCAACTCCAAGAACTGCTTGCCAAGATTATCTTTATTTAAATGCTCTGTATTAATAAGCAACACCTCTATAGTCTCACATACAGTAGTCATTTTTAGCCTCTGGAGTTAAAAAACACAATAAAAATAGGGAAACAAAGAGGAAAGCTATGCAAGTATTATGTTAATCCTGTCTAGTGATTCCCTGTTATCTACAGGGTCAAGTCCAATTTCTTAGACAAGGATAATAGGATTTGTTGCATTCTGATTCTTCTAACTTAGCACCTCACATTTCCTCCAAAACACATCTCTACGGGGAACCTTTGGTATCTCAGATCTAGATGCCCATACCTGACAGGTCAGGCACACAGTCTGGGACCTTTGGCTCAGAGGTCCAGAAAATTAATGTCTTTCCAACCATGCCCACCCTCAGCAGCCTTCAAACATTAGCTGGTGTTAGCTGATGAGTAAAAACCCACCCAGTTTCTTGGCCTCTCAGCCTCTCAAGTGGAATCACTTGGGATAGGTGGTGTTATGAGTTGAATTGTGTCTCCCCCAAATCCACACATCAAAACCCCAACCCCAGTATCTTAGCATGTGACTATATTTGAGATAAGACCCTAAAAGAAATTACTAAGTTAAATGGGGTCATTAGGGCGAGCTCTAATCCAATCTGACTGGTAGGTATCCTCATAAGAAGAGATTAAAGCACATGTGAAAGCAGAGAGGAGACCCCATGAACATGCACAGGAAGTTGATGAACAGGCATCAGCAAGACAGGGAGACCTCAGGGGAGGCCAAACCTGCCCACACCTTGACCTTGGACTTCTTTCTAGGCTCTAGAACTGTGAGAAATTAAAATTCTGCTATTTAAGACATGCCATCCGTGACCTTTTGTTACGACAGCCCCCAAGCTAAGGCCAACGTCCCCACCTCTCAGTGCGCTCTCGGAAGATTTCCTTTCTGGCTGAAGCTCATTGTGATCACACGTCTCTCAACCCATCCCAACTATTTTCTGTGCCATTCATTTGAAAAGGAGACCTGAAATTGTTAAGTTTGGCTTGGCTTTTCATGCCTTATTTGTGTTTCTCTCCAAGTCTTCATTGGATCACTAACCAGGTCTTCATTGAGCACGACTGTGTGCTAGGTTCTGTTGAAAGCAAGTCAGGGTTGCCGGATTCTCCAGTTCAGCTATGAGTGCACCAGAGAACTAAACAAAGTTTCCAACTCTATGAGGCTAAGAAAAGCATGAGGAGGGCTTTTCTTAAGTCGTTATTTTTCTGATTATGAAAGTAATTGAGATTATTAAAGAATTTTTAAAATATATAGAAAATATGACTGCAAAATAAAAATCACCCATAAATATTTCTGCCTTGGGAGAATTGCTACTAAGATATTAAAGAGTTTTCCTGCAACCCAATTTGAAAAAATAAATATTGGGAGAATTTTCTCATGTTGTGAAGTAGATTTTTAAAACTGTAGTTAATGTTATAATAACATTCTCTTGTGTGGATCACTTTATCTATCATCTATCTATCTAATCATTCACCTATAATTGGACGTGGGACTCTTGCCAATATCATTAGTAATTATTTTGCTATGTTAAGTAACCTGGCTCATTAATTCTCCATATAAATCTGTTCAATTTTCCGATGGTAAATTACAAGAAACTCCAGGATCATGGAGCGGACCTTTGGAATTCTTGACAGACCACCAAACTGCCACCCTCGTGTGACTGCACAAACCAGATATGGTTTTTACTACACAATACTCAGGTATATTCTACTAGGGGATCTTCTGCTAAGGGATATATTCTGCTAAGGGATCTTCTGCTTAGATTTGATAACCCCAAACCTAAAAGAAGAAAAAGTCTCATAGGATGGAAAACTGTTGCGTAGTATTGGAAAGTTGACTACAAAAAGTCCAACTTTTTGTTATGGAAACTTAATTATACTTAAGTATAATTAATCATTAAGTTTGTCCTAATCTAGATGAAATACTGAAAACTTGCATTTTTAAAGTCTAGAACTTAAAATCTATCACAAAAGATAGAACAAATCTTAGAAACTGCCTGCCAGTTGTATAGACAATAAAATTGAGGCCCGAGGATATGAATCCCTCAAGGTTCTGTAGCTACCTTGAGGTAGTATTCATGTCTCTCCCGTATTCATGTCTTGTAGTATTCATGTCTCTTCTGCATTCTATCCGTAGAAATGTCTCTTAGGAGATTCAAGTTAGGGAAGCCCATAGCAATAATGGTATGGCTTATTCTTAAACACTTCCTACCAGGGATATCCCTAATTCAGCTGCTAATAATAGCTTCCCAAGGACCTTCTGCTAATTGGTTAATTAGGAGAATAGTGGTTTACCAAGAGGACAAGGGCTCCCTACAGAAACTACCATGGCTTGCTTTTGGAGAAAAGTGAGAATTTAATTCCCTTTGGAGCTATTGATTGACTGATAAAAGTCCTAATTTCACATCCCTCCCCAGGATATTTGGAATAAATAATTAGTGAGAAGGAGAGCGTTACTCTTGCTTATCTTAACAACCTGAGAAAAAATACTCCATTAGCACCATCAACAGACTATAACGTGAGCCATATACACAACCTTAAATGTTATAATCCTTACACTGAAAAAAAGTAAAAACTAGAGCCGGGCACACTTGCAATCCCAGCTACTCGGGAGGCAAAACAAAACAAAGAAACAAACGGATAAAAACTAACTTTAGTAATATAATCTATTTAACCGGTGTATTCCAGATATGATTATTTTAACATGGAAACAATATACAGTTGATTATGTGCTTTTACTTTTTGTCAGATTAAGTCTTTGAAATCCAGGGCCTTTTGCACTTCTAGCCCATCTCGGTTTGGACTGGCCACATTTTCAGTGCCCAAAGCCACATGTGACAAGTGTCCTCTATCCTGGTGGCAGAGGTCTCTGTGGCAGGGTTCAGTCTCAGGTACCCACAGACCTTGCTACTACAGTAGAAAAGGCATTTTAGAGTAGGAAAGATGACAGGAACATTTTTACATCTTTTAAATGTCTACCAGGCAATGTGTCTAAGTTGTTATTAACAGTTGGGTACCAGAGAGAGAGAAAGAGAGAGAAAGAGAGAGAGAGAGAGAGAGAGAGAGAGAGAGAGAGAGAGAGAGAAGAGGAAGTGAGGGAAAGAGGGAGAGAAAGGGAGGGGGAGAAGGACAGGGGAGAGATGTAAATCAGTCACAGCTGGGCAATTTTGTACACTTGGCTGACAGCTTGAATTTGTATCCCCAGTGCCAGGAGCTCACCTGCTGCTGACCTTGTGGCAGCCACCTGAAGGGCACCCAGCCCCCCTGCGGCCTGCCATTAATCACAGGAGAGGCCTAACTGCAGGCCGGCAGGATGCCACAGTTGGCAGAGGGTTTTCCTTATCAGGGGCTCACAGTCAGGGAAAGAAAGTCTCCTTGTTCAGGGAGGTGGCTTTTGTTTGCTTTTTCTTTTCTCTTTTAGCCAAGGGAGTTCCTTGTAAAGATGAATGCCATTGGAAGCGGAAATTCTTGCCAATAAGAAAAAAAACTTCACCATCCAGATACATGCCCTGCCCCAGGGACTATGCTGGCTTCAGAGGGATTCAGCAGCTGTCCCAGCCGCACAAGGGCCGGTCCTGTTCTGGGAGAGCCAGCCGGGCTTCCAGAGAGGCAGATCTCTCTGTCTCCTTGCTCCAAGTGGGGGCTTCATTCAGAGATGCGAGACCACAAGCTGTCCTTGCCGGTTTAGATCGGGGTGACCAGGAAGACCACAAACTTGGCACTCTCGGGTTCCACAAGTGAGGAGGCCTGGAAGCAGGGACCAGGGAAGCCAGGGGGGCCCAGTGACCTCCATGTCCAGGAGGAAGACCCGAACAGACAGAGGGCCTTGCCCCACGCCACACAGCTAGATAAGACAGCTGGAACTGGCCGGGTCTGATGTGTCTCTGCCTGGTGTCCAGTCCCTCTTCCTTCCAGACTGCACCGGGCCTGGCGTAATTGTGGGTGTTGGGGGGGGGCTGTGCACTGGAGCCACACCCAAGGCCATCGCCCGAGCCAGTATGTGGTGGCTCTCAGCCACCAGGGCAACCCTGGATCCCAGAGTCACCACTTCATCACTCCACAAATCTTTATTTTGTCCCTACTGTGTGCTGGGCACTGTTCCAGGTACTGGGGGGAGATATAGCAGGGAACAAAAGGGGAGGGAACCCCTGTCCTGGCCTCCCCCCTAGTGGGGAGAACAAATAATAAGTGCACAGTGATTTAGAAGGTGACACGCAGGGAGGGGGATGAGGGGGATGAGGGGGATGAGGGGGATGGGGAAGGGGAAGGGCTGCCATGTGAAGCAGGGTGGCCAGGGAAGACCTCACTGGCAAGGTGACATCCGAGCACAGTCTTCCTAGATGTGGAATGTTTAGGGAAACACCTTCCAACTCTTGTAAAATAACACTAGCATTAATGATAATGAGAGGCTGAGGCAGGAGGATCGCAGGTTTGAGAACAGTCTCAGCAACTTAGTGAGGCCTTCAGCACCTTAGTGAGACGCTGTTTCAAAATAAAAATAAAATGGGTTGGGGAGTGAAGCTCAGAGGTAAAATGCCCCTGGGTTCAATCCCCAGTACCACATTAAAAAAAAAAAAAGATAGGTGTGTTTAGAGCGCTTCCTCTGCACCCTTCTAAGTTGTTTGTATGCATTAAGCTTATCTAGTCCCCACAACTCTATGGCACAGGTGCTTTTATCAAGCCCAGGTGACAGATTAGAAAACAGAGGCGAGTGTGTCTGAGGCCACACAGTTGAGACCCAGGCATGCAGGCTGATTAAAGAGCCTCCCCTGCCCCCAGCCCCATGCTCTGCCATGCCTAAAGGAATGGTCTTAAACAGAAGGCTTCTTGGGTTCTTCCCGATTTCAGCAAGGACATGCCCATCAGAAGACCAGCAGGACTTGCTTCCCAACTGGGCCCAGCCTGCGACTCGTGGTTGATCTTGGTGCTCCTGTTTTTCTGTCCCCAACATGGAGTGGCGAGCTGCTGTCCATAGGACTGTGAGGAAGCGTCGCGCTGGACATAGACAAGGATGCAGAGGATGCAGCTTCGGGTGTGAATTTGTCCTAAGAACAGATCTCTGCTTTGGACAGAGACACTCTAAAAGGTCAGCAGGGCAAGATACCACCCACAGTTTCCAAGGGGGTCAGAGGGCCTGGGTGGTGGAGGCGTCCGCCGAGACCTGCTCAGAGGCTTGGGGGGAGGATGTGACTTGGAAATGAGAGGGAGGGCACAGCAGAGGTAGGACAGGGTGCACAGGGATGAGGGTGCGGTGGGGTATGATGCAAGGCACGCACGGATCCTGTTGATCAAAAACTACCTATTCTGAGGTCTGTTTCCAGATGTGTTAAGATGAACAAGTAAGATGCTGCTGCCAAATCCTTAAACCTATTCTGACAGGGGTTAGTATCAACACGTCTAATAATACTTTCTAGTTGGCTTCGGAATCCAGCTAAGTTGACTTCCTGAGCACAGTGCTTCCCCCAGATGCCCATCACCGGGGCCCAGGTGGGAAATCATGGTGGACAAAGCCATTTAAGTGAGAGAGAGGGAAGAGCTGGCAGGACTGAGACACAGCGGCTGTCGCCTGTTATCCACACTGAGAGAGGACCTGGGCACACAGTCTCTTTCTCCTGTTTCCACTCTCCTGCCCTCCATTGTTTGGGGATGGAGTGAGCACACACCCCTGGTGCCCTCCCAGGTTCCTGGGAGCCCTCCTGCTGGTTCTGCATGGCTGTCCCTGTCCTGGATTCTCTTTTTCCAAAGGCTCCCACCTGAGCCCTTCTCTGAACAAACACCCTTGGGCTTTGGAGCTGCTTGTCCCACAAGCTAAGGTCTGGAAAATCCTGGGGACTGTTGACCCTTCCTGGCCCAATGGCCTGCAATGTGTATTTCAGGGTCCTGTTAGGAGAAATCACACCTTTGCTCCGCCCCTTCCCACCTCCCTGTCCTGTCCTGTCCTATACCCCTTCCTGGCTGGTTCCTGGTTGGAGCACTTCAACTGCATGTGGATCCAACCACCCCCAGCTTGGTGCATACCGCTCCATCACCAAGTCGGCGGGAGCTTTCATCTTCCTGGCCTCTGGGGGCTGAGTGGCCTGGTCCTCGGCCTGCCTGGTCTTTCACCCAGGGGTCAAGAGCTTGGTCCCACTCCACTCCCTGTGTGACCTTTCTCAGGGCTCTAGAGGAGAGACAAAGCCCCGGGCGTAGGACGAGGCCCAGGCGAGTTTCATCTGAGGGCTGTATAAAGGAAGGCACATGCTTTTAGGAATTGTCAAGGGGACAAATCATGAACCCAGATTTTTGATCAACAAAACTTAAATAGAAACGCAGGCCATTCATTATACTCCCGGATTTGGTGCTTTTAACAAGAAACACACGTTTAAAAAAAAAAAAAGAGGCCCTCAAAATGCGGTCCTGTTCTGATCTCTACTATGGCTGATGAGTTTCTACATCTCGCTGACAGCCATGTGAGCCTGGGGACAGGACGGTCCCATCATCACATTCAGATCCTCAGAGTGTTTATCTTCCTTATTTTGTGGGTACATTTCAACTCCCTTTCAAAAACAGATGGCTTGGAAGATATTTGTAAGTAATCAGATTTACCTTATGAGCACCAGCAGCCTTGTGTTCCCAATGGTGAAACTCTTCTCCCGTCCGATATGCCTCTCATACCAGCACCCCGAGAAGTAATGCTTGTGTCTGCATAGCTGTGTGTGTGTAGCACTTCTACAAACCATGTGTGTCCGACCTGGCCCCCTTGATTTTGGTTACACAGGGTAGCTGTACTCTGGAACTGGGCCCACCCAAGGGCTTCAGGATGGGTGGTTAGCAGAGGGGGTGCAGACCCAGCTAAGACTGGGAAGGAAGTCAGAGACTGGTTTAGTCTAATGGTCCCCAGTCCTGGTGGGACATTAGTTTGGGGATCTGTGTGTACACAGACATCTAGAATCAGAACCACCAGGAGTTTCAGCCCAGCCCAGTCCAGGGGAGCATTCAGCACAGGAGTGTTGTAGCCCGAGATTATCACAGGTCTCTAGAGGTAGGCGGGCCATCTAGAACTAAGCACTAGGAAGTCTGTCCCAGCCAGGACTTCAGGGGAGAGTGAGTTTGGAGAGAACAAAGCGCAGAAGCCAGCAGACAGTGCTGTGGCAGGTGACCACTCAGGCCCAGAACAAGGCACAGATACAAACCTAGGAAGTGACTGACTGGGGAACCTGCCTTTGCCCTGTAAATCCCTCCTGGCTTCTGCAGGCCAGGCCAGGGGCGAGCCTTTTTTTTTTTTTTTTTTTTTTTGCGGTACCGGGGATTGAACCCAGGGGCGTTCTACCTCCATGCTACACCCCCGGCCCCAATTTTTTAAACTTTATTTTGAAGCCAGGTCTCATGAAGTTGCGGAGGGCCTTACTAGGTAGAGAGAGAGAGAGAGACAGGGAGAGAGAGAGAGAGAGAGAGAGAGAGCTGAGGCTGGCCGCGAACCCGGATCTTCCCGTCTCCGCCTCCCAAAATACTGGGATTACAAGCGTGCGCCACCACGCCCAGCTAGGGGCCAGCCTTTCTGAAGGAGTTGGACCCAAACTCAAACCCAGGTTCCCTGGCTGTGGTTCAATGGCTGCATCAGCTGAAGCCCCCAGGACCAAATTCCAGAAAAGCCTAGACCTCCTGCTGCCCCCTGTCAACCAGCCTCAGGGGGCTAGAAAATGTTTGTTTTTTGGTCTTTCAGGGGGCGAAGAAGCAGGAGGAAGCGGCTGGATGTTTATGGAACATTTCTGGAGCGCGAATCCGGTAAAGGAGTACAAAACACTCAATGTGAACAAACTAAATCAACAGACACACAGCCTCGGTCACTTCTAGAAAAGTCGAAACCCATCTTTTGCCAGGCAAACCCGTCAAATCACATGAACGCAGATTTCAAAATCTCCAGGTTCTGCAGGAATCTTGTTGTAGCAAATATTGACTGAAGTCGGTGGGCCACTGGCAGGGGCTGGTCAATGTTTTGGTTATCTGGAAACTCTGACGGGCTGTAGTGGCGAGAGTACGATCCTGGGGTGTCAGGAGACCCGGCTGGGTTCTGGCCCAGTCTCTGTTACCAAACAGCAGTGTGTGTCCTTCGATGACCTGCTTTGACTCTCTGCTTCCCCAGTTTCCACATTTGTAGGATGAGGGGTTGGGCTAGGTCATTTCCAGCTCTACAAAGGCTTGATCTTATGACATAAATGGGGGCGTCATGGCGAAAATCATCTGATGTTAATTTGGACTTAAAACCATTTTGATAAATGTTGTCAGCCTCGGGTGGTGGCCTGAAGTGCACTTACGAGATCCTGATCGACCTCTTCTAAACCCCAAGTTTATAGGAGGCCCGTGGCCTTGGAAAGCTACTTGGAATCTCCAGGCTGGGCAGATAGTACAGAATTTGGAGCCATTGGCAATAAAGGTTGGTCCATATCTGGCTGAATCCTGCAGTTAAAAACACACCAAGTATTTTCTTTCCCTTTTTAGCTGGATGGGGCTCAGTTCAAATAGAGCCGGAAACTCCAAATGAGTGCACCAAGTATTTTAACGGAGAGTCTCTGGGAACTTAAATAGAAACATTAAAACGCCATTAAGGGATACTTAGACCGCAACCACACTGGCATCGGCCGAGTCCAGGTCATCAGAAGCGACTCTGAGACCCCAATTTGCAGATACTAGAGAGAGGCAGGATAACTAACGCCCTTGGGGGAACTCTCGCAGGAAAACTGGCCCTGGGCAGCATCCGACCCCATCTCACACATTTGCAGCTCCCCTTTTTAAAAATAAGGGATATGAGCTGGTGTGGTGGTGCACTCCTGTAATACTAGTACTTGGGAGGCTGAGACAGGAGGATGGTGGGTTCGAGGACAGCCTCAGCAAGTAGTGAGACTCTCATTAACCTAGTGAGACCCTGTTTCAAAATAAAAATAAAATAGGGTGGGGTGTAGCTTGGAGGTAGAATGCCCCTGGGTTCAATCCCCAGTGCCACAAAAAATAAATACAAATAAAAATAAAAATAAGGGGTAAAGTGAAAAAAGGTTTTCTTGCAGGTGAGGCCTGTGAAGGCACCTGGGATGATGGGTGGCCTTCCTGCCGCCTGAGCTGTGGTCTGATGACTCATGCTGGTAGAGGGAGCACTGTTAAGGAAACACTGTTCATGAAAATCTGAATTCACAAAATAAAGAGTGAGGGGGAAAGGGCACTCTTTAATTTTTTTCGGGGGGGGGATAATGGGGATTAAACCAAGGGGCATTCTACCTCCAGGTTACACCTCCAGCCCTTTTTTATTTTGAAACAGGGACTCATTAAGTTGCGTAGGGTCTTTCAAAGTTGCTGAGGCTGGCCTCAATCCTGTGATCCTCCTGTCTCAGCTTCCCAAGTACTAGGATTACAGGCATCTGCCACCATGCCTAGCAGGAAAGGGCATTCTTGACTCCTCTAATGGACTCTTAAGTTCCTGTATGTATGGCAGGGGTTCACAGAGGGGAAGCCACGTGTCTGGGGGCAGCGGGGACAGTTGTCTGGCTTCGTGATACACAGAGGTGATTAGGTAGCAGTGGGTACTGGCCAGCCGTGGGTGGCAAGAAGGGTGACCAGCTCGCTCCAACACTTCTGATCTGAGGCTCTGTCCCTTTGCCGGGTCTACCCTGTGCGCACACATTTATGACACAGGAGAAGACCTTTATCCAACTGTAAAAAAGAAACACAGTGTACAGAATGCCCCAGGGCTGAGAGCGCCCTTGTGAGACACTGGGGCACCACATTAGATGTACCCCTTACTTATCCACGGTGATGGTGGTACAGAGGGACTTAGATATCTCAAAACCACTGCTAGTCCAAGAATAATTTATCTTGGGAACACAAATTATTGTCCTGTATTATGTCTATAGAATCATGTTTTCAGAATGGGAAGATTAGCCAGGCGTGGTGGCGCACGCTTGTAATCCCAGTACTTGGGAGGCTGAGACTGGAGGATCCGGGTTCACGGCCAGCCT